>PVIH01018026.1:0-32991 GCA_004025045.1 Sigmodon hispidus | reverse complement strand
GAAGAAAAAAAAGCCAAATATGCCCAAGCAGCAAACCACAACCACTGAACAGCTTGGGATCAGAAACACTCTGGACTGACCCTTCAAACCCCAGTCCAACTATAGGAACACCTGACTCACTCTTGAGGGAGGGGGGACAAAACTGGATTTGGCCGGGAGTGAAGACTGATCCAAACATTATTGGATATATGGCAGTCTGCTCCCTGCCAAGGGAGGGGATGGGGAGTTGCAGAGAAGAAAAATGACCAGATGTGGTGGGAGGGGGAAGAGACCTTCAATAAGGATATACAGGGATGGAAAAAAAAAATTCAGAGGGAAAGCTGAACACAAAGAAAATATATGTGTAGCAATCTTATTTGCATTTCCACCCTTGATAAGCCATGCTTATGATTCTTATCCTCTGTATAGTTATTGTTAACTCTTCCGCATTTTTAAATTCTTTTTACTGTTTTTTTGATAAATACAAAATAAAGAAGGAAAAAAAAAAACAAAAGCATCACTGAAATAGAGGACAAGATATGCAAATGGTTAAAGACTGGCTAGTAATCTTTTCCATAATGTTGAAAGTGTTGAAATAGGCACCTCATAGTGACTCTAAAAGAAAGAGTAGAGGCTGAAGAAATGCTCAGAGGTTAAGAGCACTGACTGTTCTTCCAGAGGAGAGTTCAATTCCCAGCAAAACCACATGGTGGCTCACAACTGTCTGTAGTTCCAGTTCCAGGCAAACACAAAGGAAATAAATAAATAAGTTAAAAAAAAAAAAAAAAAAGAACCAAGAAGAGCTGAAAGTAATGCTATGTGCTGGGCACAATTCTGAACATTATCTACTTTAATCCTCTCCGTAAGAGGAAAGTTGAACAGCTTCTGATTTAAGAGACCACTTTCTCAGTTCCCACATCTCTCACCTCTCCTATGTAGCTGGTCCTCTCACACTTACAAGCTGCATGCGTTCAGATCCCCAAACATAGCAACACAAGGTACAGAGAATTATCATAAGTGTCTTCCCTCACTTTGGGCCCTCTTGCTGCATAGTTTCTGTTGGGGTAATATGACAACAGATGGCTGTGAACAGCTTGTTTCTGGCATCTCTATGGTGGGACCTGAAGCTGGCACTTTCCCCTCAAGTCCTGACCCCAGCTACAAAGACTTAGCCATACTGGATCGTTTTAATAGACCACGGCTCAGACTCTGAGAGCATGCTTTATTTTTAGCCCGTGGTGACTTCTCTTTCTTGGCTTGCAGTGTGCTAACGTGGCTATATGGCACTGCTGCATTCACACCATGTAGGAGGAGACAGGGAAGGAAGGTCTTATTCCTCATCAGCTTAGCTACCACTTGCCCAAATGTCCAAAACACAGTTTGTGAAGACAGTGTCCTGGCATTCCATCTCTTTTCTGGAGTCACCATCTGATTTCAGATCTGCAAATTATATGAAGTCAAAGGGACACACAAGCTGAGGGCTGGATGGGGCAGGCACTGCAGTGGGTATATGGTTCAGGAGAGAGGTCTGGGCCTACACAGGGAGCTCACCAAGGAAAGAAACAGCAAGGTGAGGACTGAGCTCAGAACGCTGAAGAACCTCGGCAGCCATGGTCACTAACTAAGTGAGCTGTCAGAGAGTGGAAGGAGAGCTCTACCTGGAGAAAAAGGCTTTTTGGGTGTGGAGGATAGGCAGTGCTCAATGCTGCAGCCCTGTCGGGCAGATGAGGGGAAAATGTCAGCTTCTCCAGAGACACTATGGAACTTCTAAGAGCAGTTCCAGGTCGAATCCTGCGCAATGGCAGGAACAGTTACCAGGGGCTTCCACCATTGCCTTCCTTGGCCTTCCATCTCCTCATCCGCCTCACCTGGCTCAACTTCCACCTAGATCAAGGCTCAAAGCCATCTGAGACTGGCAGCCCAGGCTTCTGGCAGGGTCCTCCACAATGTCACAATATTGCTTCTAAAGACACAGGGAGCAGCGACACTTCCTGGACAAAAGAGGGCCAGTTTCAAAGCATGGGAATGCCATATATCTGCTGGCCTCAGGTGTCTCCAAGCCGCTTTAGGTCTAGGCAGAAGAAATGTCCTCTCTAGTGCAGCGCTCAATTGCCCTGCCTCACTGGATATGGAAGAATGAGAATGCTGACCACAGACTGTATGGTACCCTTACAGGTCACAGCCTACAGAGCAAGCCCCTGCCCAAGCAATGCTGATCTCCATGCCAAGGACTTCGGCTTTCACTCTGCTGCTACAAGTGAGTCAAACTGTGGACCAATTCAATAGAAAAGAGAGAATCACTTTGGGCATGTGCACAAGGCAAGCACAACATACATGTGGTATGTGGAATGTGACAGGTGACTCCCTGATACTTTACAAATCCCATGGCCCAAATCTCCCAGGAATAAGCCAGACAGGATCATTCTGGTTATAAAGGAGATTTTGACAGCTACTCAGCTGTTGAGGTTCAAACCCCAGGGTTGCCTCCTTCTTACCTCTCCCTCTTCAACATTCTATCCAAGTACCTCCTGGAGTCCTCTCCTCAGAACTTACTCTGTCTTGCTCCCTTCTCTGATTCTCCTGCCACACCCTATGCCACTTAGTTCCTGGACTCTGCCCTCACCCACTAATGGGGCCCTGGTTTCTAGTCTTAGTCTCTCCCTCCCTTTTAAGATTTATTCATTTTTATTTTATGTGAATTGATGTGGATTTTTTTATTTTATGTGCATTGATGTTTTTGACTGCATGCATGTCTGTGAAGGTGCCAAATCCCCTGGAACTGGAGTTACAGATAGTTGTGAGCTGCCATGTGGGTGCTGGAAATTGAACCCATGTCGTCTGGAAGAGTAGTCAGTGCTTGTAACTGCTGAGCCATCTCTTCAGCCCTCCCTTGGTCTCCATTTCTCCTAATTTAGTAGTAGTGATTAAAGAACACAAAAAGCAAGAGGCACTAAATAGATTACGCCCATCTCATGTTCAAGCCTTTAATGTTATTTGGTCTCTGTCCCAGGCTGAGCCCAGTCACACTGACCTGAGAATCCCTTAAAGACATCAAGTTCTTCTCCCTGTGCCTGGGCACCAGCTAGTACCATCACCCTTTGCACTTCCTGCTTTTGTCACTCAGGCCTTGACAGAAAAGGCCTCATTTGGGGCACTCCCCTGAGTGTCTGTGCCAAAGCTGACATCCTTCTCCATCCATACCTGCTATGGTATGAGCTTACACCAGTCTCTCTGCTCCTTACTCATTATTCACACATTCAACAAACATCTCTTGATTGCTCTGTGTCAGCCAGGAAGCACATGTTAATTTCCAAGAATGGTATGTATCTTTCGCAGATGACATAAAAGCCATGATGAGCACAAGAACTGAGCCCTGGAACTCGGCATAGTGAAGGCACTCAATAGGTATTTGACCTGAAGAATGAATGAGACCTACAAGATGATTTCCTGTGTGCTCAGGAAATCAGCTGGCTGGAACATCTTCTTGCTCAGGCCTCACAGCTTTAAGGTGGCAGTATTCCAAAGTGGCTCCGCCTCTGGAATAAACCACTCATTGCTTGTGTTTTTCCAGGCTGACCATGATTCCCTGATTATGAATCCAGCTACCATTTATTTAGGTCCTGTTGTGTTGAGGCTTCACCCTCGGTCAGTTCTTTCCATGGGCAGGCTCATAGGCTACCCTGGCCTACCTATGGCCTGACTGACTGGTACTAAAGATCACCCACATAGTTTAGTCAGGTAGCAGGCTTCCTGGACACTGCCACCTTCCATTTAAGCTTCCCAGATATCTAGGGTTTCAGTGCATTCCCCAGGATAACACTCAGAGGCAAAAAAAAAAAAAAAAAAAACACAAAAAACAAAAAACAAAAAACATGCCCAGTAGCCCAGCCAAGTGCAATGGGCCAGCCACATTTCTCAAATCTACTTTGTAAGTAGTATAAAGCCCTAGCTGCACCTTCTAGCATTACAAATGTCCATAAAGTGTCCAACCAGACTACAGGACCCAGAAAGACCAGGCTGTGTCCCCCTGGTGTTGCCACTTATGAGCGCTGAGACCTTTGGCCACCCCAACTTCTAAAACCTCAGTTTTTTCTTTTGCAAGAACAAGGATCATGAAAGTGCCAGATGTGTTGGCTGTTGGAACCCCTTGTTCCTCCCTATCCTGTGGGCCCATAGAGTCTCAGCAGTCCCAGCTCAATGGATATGAGAAGGAAGAAGCATCATTTCTATGGCCAATCTCATCACCAGACATCAACAGTCAAAGAAGAACGCAATTAAGGATAAGATAGTTCAGACAAGTGGGTGCTGGGTGGCACCAGAGATAGAAGAATGCCTGCAGGAGGAGGCAGGTGGGGTGGCAGAGCACCTGGCTGCTCTATCATGGGTACTAACAGAGGGCCATCCTTTCCACAGAACCTACGGACAGCAGCTGAGAGGGCTGAGAGGATGAGTTTGGGCCTTCCTGTTCACCAACGCTCAGTACCAAGGCTGCCCTTGGGTTAGCAAAGCACTGAGAGGCAGGGATCAGGTCTAAAGCAAGGCCAGGTAGTAGTAGCTTTACTAAGAAGGAACCAACCACCCTCTGCCCCAATGACCTGGGAATACTGAGGCTATAATCCACACAGTGTGCACAGACTTCTCTCCCTGACATTTCCATTCCCTAGAATGTGGTGTCTACCCATATTCTGCCATAGCAAGTGGCCTTCTGTAGCCAGGGAAGCTACCCAGCTGCCATCCCTTAGATGAAGCGTGACAGTTCCTTTGAAAAAGAGACATGACTGCAGCTCCAAGTCTCCTGATCTCTGGGAGGGTGGGACCACACAGTTCTTTGCATTGTGTCAGCCACATGCCCCAAGGTGGCAGAGAGAGAAGTATTGGGTGAGTGCTTAGTAGGGTTCATTTTCATTACTGCATAGACCCAAAACTGCAGTGTAGGGCCCAGTCCAGTGAGCTGTGCTTAACAAGCCACACAGTTCTAATGCTACTCTGACCTAACACTGTCCACGAACCCAGCAGCAGACAGCATCCTCTGGGGTATGCTGAAGCAACACTGAGAGTCCTGTTTGTCCCTGAGGAAGTCAACTTTCTGCACAGGACCTGGAAATAGCCCCAGTTACTCCTATCGTTTCACTCACTCAGACCTCTCGGAGCAGGCCCCAAGTCAGAACATTGCTCACAGTAAGGTCAATGCACACAAGATTTGAAGCTCGGCCCTCTGAATGCCTGCACTGCTTCCAGCAGCCCAAGAAACAGTAACAGCATCTCAATGATGGAAAAGTCATTTAAAAAAAGAATCTCCAAAAAACTTCTGAAAAAAAGCTTCACTGCTCAGATGGCCTTAGAATCACAGGGCTGGCAGCAACTGCAGATACAGTAGCTTCCAGATTCTCTCTGACCTCCAAAACCATGGCTCACCTACAATTCACCCAGAAGCCCCAGATGCAGACAGGCTGCTCCGGCGGAGGCTGGGTCCTCTGCTTGGCACCTTCACTCCTCTCCTGCAGCTCCACACAGTCCTGAAGAGAACGCCAAGGACCCAAGGAGCTCCACCAGGCACTGACAACCCTGTTAGTCTAAGTCCAGAGCAGAGACGGGAGAGAAGACCCAGGCTCTGAATGGCACATCAACAAAAACCTAGTTCCCAGATTCCAGGCTGACACTTCTCATACCACTGTGCTACAGCCGAGCATCTTACAATTGGAAGAAGCAAGATTCATTTGAGACCACCTGCAACTACAACCCTTACACATCTTAAAGGACCCTGAGCCAGTCAAGCAGGAGATGAGAGTCGAGGCCCAGACTGGGAGAAAGAAGGTCACAAATGAGTTGAAGAAAGATGTCTGACAATTCCGTGCAGTTCTGTCAGTTCTTAGTACATAAACAGGTCTTGAAAGGCTTGGGTTATGAGAGGCTCTAGCCCAGGCAGGCCAGGAGGTAAATACTAATGAGCTATGGAAATAGCGGTTACTTCCCCCACATCAGGCATTGTACCAGCTAAGGAGGATAAAGAGGTCTGAGATATTTTTCCTACAGACTCAATTATATAACTATCAGGCTCCACCCTGAGCTGAAATTATGCAAGGCCTCAGGATGAAAAAAAGAAAAAGGAAAGAAATGATTTTTTTCCTACATGAGGGTCCCAGGTTTCTCCAGAACACAAAGCTATATGGCCTGTCACTGGGGCAAATCATCAACCTCTACACCTCAAGGGCAATCTGGAGCCTGGCCAACCAAGGGCAGAAAGTCACACGCTGAGCCCAGCCAATATAGGTGATGTTGACAGGTCCAGGAAGACCTGTTGAGAGCTTCCAAACCCAGCCACAGGAACACCCTCCGCACTCCCTGGAAATCAAAGGGAGGGACAGACGGACAGACTGCAGGAGGTTAACTTACAGCCCAGGTTTTTGTCAGCCTGAAGATGGGAGCACTTTGTAACGCTGACACCACAGACATAAGAGAATGAAGGTTGTTGAGTTCTAGAAGTTTCTGGGAAAACAAAAAGATATGGAATACATTACTTTGCTGCCATAGACAACAGAACAAAAACATGTATGTTGCCAAATGTTGTCATATTTATGAAATTCAGTTACACTTAAAATATCTCTCACAGATAATAAAAGGAAGTTCATAGGAGACATTTTCTTTCCCTCCCATTTTTTCCAGGAGGTGAGTCTCCATCTAGAAAACTTAGCACTTTTCACAATTGACTTGTTTGACTGATGGACGGAAGCAAGGCTTGAGACTGGATAATCCCTTTATGTTTTAATAGCTGACCCTGACCAGGCTTCTGTGAGAACACTCCTGTATGCCGACAGCATCAGCAGCTTATACCGTGGTCACCCCAACCCTAGATGGGAAAGAGGCCAGGGAAGATGTTATCCATCTGTATAATGGCTCTCAGCTGGAAAGGCAATGTTCAGTATTCCCAGGCCCTTGACTGTGAGCCTCTGAACCAGAACCCAAATGAGTTCTTAGCCACAGAGGGCCACAGAAAGAGACACAGCAGAGCGTCAGGGCAGTCTCTGTCCTTGTTTTTACGCTGAGGCGTACTTGCTAATGGGATCAGTGATGTTTCTCACTCCTGGTAGGCAGTGAAGCCTGGACTAGCAAAACACGCTAAGAACACAATCCCAGCTCTTTCTTGTGTTCCTTTTTGCAAGTTACTCAATCCCTCTGCATTTCAGTGTCTCTAAAGTTAAACTGAGGTTGGTGACTATGGTAGCAACTGCCCAGCTGGGCAGGGCTGACCTCTCCACCTGGAAGACCCACTTCCTCCTCCTCACTGATGGTCTTGGGAACCTCGAGTCTCAGGGCCCTTCCCTTCCCATGCCTTTTCTGACCATGTTCTCAAATGCCTGTGTTCGTTCCCATGTGTGTCCTGTGAGAGTGAGTGAAGCATTATCTATCACCCCACACCTGTACCTAGCACAGTAGAAAAGATAAATAAATTGATAAAAAAGCCTTTGGGCCTGGAACCTACAACTTTGCTCCTGACCACACAATCTTAAGTGTTTTCAATTCAGACATTTTGTAACACTCTCTGATGGTTTCCTGTGTGTAAGAATAGATGCTCCCTGGGAGGTTTTAGTTGAGCACTTGAATAGCTGTGCCTGCCACAGACTTTCTTCCCAGTGGCTAGGCCTCCGGGGATTATCTAACCTGCTCCTCTTTTACAGACTAGAAAAACCAATGCTCAGGGAGGGAGGAGAGGCTACCCAAGACACACATGGTGCACAGCCAACATGACAACCCTCAGTAAAGGAGGGGCAGAGATTAAGGAGGAGTCATTTGGGACTCCTTGGGTGGGGACTATGCTCATTTGCAAACAGAAGCACGGCCAGCATCCTCTTCTGTCCCAGCCACAAGCAACACAAAAAATAGCACCAATCCCAAGTGTTCACAGAGAATCCACATGACAGTGACCTCTGCCCCTGACAGAGTTAGAGACTGCTTAACCTTCTGGAGATGGGAGGAACAGTACCTCCACTGAGGGTGTGTATAGCTGTTGAGTCCTGCTCTGATGGCTAGAACCCTCACAATGGACGACACTTCATCCCTCTTCACCACCCCTTACTGCTGGGCAAATGGGATGATAGCCTTGAACAATGAATTTCATCACACTGGCACAGCAGCTACCACAAAGCCTGACACCGAAGGGCCTCAAGTCCAGGGCAGCTTTGCTCTAGGATCACGGGGGCAAGATAACTCATATGCACTTGAAGGGAGCCATGAACTAGGCAGAGCAATGCTTCCAAGAAGAGTCCGACAGGCCCATGCAGGAGGGGTGAGGGTCTGCTACTGAGTGTGACAGTGCTCCAGAAAAGCATGGCACAACCTCCCTCACAGGCAGAAATGAGGAGGCAGGGAAAAGTGGAGCCTGACAAGCAGCATGGACAGAGAGGCAGCAGAATCAACTGGTGCAGGCTTTGTTCAGAATGTGTGAGGGACCCTGTTGACAGGATATGAGCAGGTCAAAGGCACTGGGGTAACAACCTATCAGCCCCAGCACTGGCAAAACCCAAAGGAGAATGGCTGGGTTCCAGGGAACTGCTACAGCACATACAGAGACCACAAGTCCAAGTAAGGGAAATAATTAGCCATAGAATTATGAGATGGGAAGGGGGATATTTCTCGGGCTCACACATGGTGAGCCAGGTGGATCTCACAACTGGCTCTGCCTGGAGAGGTTATGCCATAGCTTTCTTTCCACCCTGGTAGGGACCCCTGTTCCCCTGTCTAGCAGACCCAAGGCTGCTGAAGTTCTGAGGAAACCCATTTTGAGAAATAAACAAACAGCTTACCTTGGCTATTTTCACAAAATGGCTCAGGATTTCTGCCCTTATTTTTAAAGTCTGTGCTGTTAGAATTTCTCGTACGACCCAAAAACTGACCTGTAGAGTCAAACACACACACACACACACACACACACACACACACACACACACACACACACACCAGAGAAGTGGTTAAAAGCCAGGCTGTCCAGATCACCCTTTGCCCACCATCACTGCAGGATTTCCATGAGGCCAGGCAGCTTTTCAAGCACAACCTAGGGCCACACAAGGGGACAGTGCCTTGTGGCACCTCAGCTGGGGATGGGCCCATGTCTGTCCTGCCTCCTCTAGTATGCACAGTTTGGATAAATGGAACAGATCCCTTCCTTATTATGCAGAGCAGTGCTGGGTCCCACTATACATGCCCTGTCTCTGCAGGTGCCTCAGGGAGGATCCAGATGTGGGGAGAAGATGGGTGAAGAATGAATACACAGATGCAAATATGGACAGAAGTTCAGACAAAGGGCGATGTCTACTGACGATAAGCTGACACTCCTAGCCAAGTCCAACACAAGGAAAGTTTCACAGTTGCAACAAATGTCACTTTCTAAAAGAAGCTTGGCTATAATAAAAGATGTATAGTCCCACCAGGCCTGACAGGCATGGATCTTCTGGAGGTGGCATGGGTCAGCCATGAAGTAGCTTTGGTATAGAACTTATTCAATTCATGCATGGCCTTTCATTTATACCAACAGCTTCCTGGGCTGTCTATCATCATGAGACTCACTCTCAGCACCACAAAGAAACACAGAAACTCTCAGCTAAAGAATGCTAGCAAATACTCAGTGATTCTGCTCTATGCCTTATTAGCATCAGGACAGTGATGTCCAAAAGCACTGCTTTATAAATAGAAAGCAAAAGATGCTGAGAATAAGCAACTGGCCACTTTGTTAAGCATGAGCATCACAGAAATACTGCCTCAGTGTAATTAGCTATGGCTGCCTGCAGGTCATGTCTGTGTTTTTGTTGAATCATTTTTTCCCAGAGAATTGTCAAAATTAAGTTCAGACTCAAATGTTTACCAGTTGCTTCTGGAAGACAATTATTCTGGGCACCAAACAGAAGCTTGCAAAGCTTATATTTAATATGTACACTTCCTATGCCACATAATCTCCAATGTGATGCTCCATGTATGTAATTCAACAGATTCTCATGTGCCAAAACCTCACACACTTTCCTGGCATGATTCTGGAAGGGGTAGAGCTGATTAGGGACCTGCACATCCAATGTGCTGAGGCTCTGTGACAACAGTCAGTGCAACACAGTTGCATGAAGCCCTACTATGTGCAAGATCCAGGCACTGTAAGTCCATATTTGGCCTAGTGGAAAAAAACCAAAGGAGGCAGAGCCTTCTAAAAAATGTGGACTGGGAGGTAGCTGCAGTGATGGCTGCAGCTCAGAGCATGAGGACTGAAGTGGGGGCCCCTGACAGATGGGAGGCAGCTTACTTGGTAAGGCAGGACTGAGGTGTCACTGTGTATGACGTGGCTCAGAACAGTTAAGTGGCAGTAGTGAGGACAGACAACCAAATATGGAGCACCAGACTTTAGTGCTGGGGAAGAAAGGAAGATCAAGGATGCTGCCTAGTTCAGGCAGCTTGGCTTCTGAGTGAAGAGACAAAGGAGATCTATCTGTCAAGCAAGAGCACTGACTAACTCGGAGGCAGAAGTCTGTGAGGTGTAGGGTGGTTCTGGAGGGTGGGCCCTAGTGATCCAGATGTGTGGATCAGGAACAGATACCTTCCTGACAGGTGAGAAAGACAAGTGTATGGCCTTTAATCTCTAACTATAAACTTTAACAGATGAAGAAGACAGAGATAAGCACAAAAGACAGAGGTCATTTGCAAGATCATTTCCTCAAACCAACAATGACAAACGATGACTTGTGTTCTGTTTCTTTTTCCCATACCAATAGTTGGCTTTAATTAAGACCAGCAAATGTTAAGCATATATCACAAGCAGTTTTAGGAACAGTAAGTATTTATCTATGACTTTTCTAGCATCCAAGAAATTCATCACCAACATGTTTCATACTCACAACTAGAGCTCTGCTGTAATAAACAAGACTGTGGTGAACACCTTCAGACACATTTCCTTACCTTTCCTTATGAAGGCCTAGGACAACCTCTTGGAAGGTGTGTACAAAAGCATCTATAAAGGACCTGGCCTTCAAGGGCCTGCCCGTTAGTTTAAAGGGACCTGTGTTCTCAAGCAAGGCTTGACTGCATCACGACAACTGCTCCTCACTTGCACAGCACACCACACGGTAACTTCCCTTATGGTATGCCCATTCAGGTAGCTGTTTTCTGTAGGTTTTAGTTGGCATTTTGTTGTTGTTATTGTTCTATCTTTTCCCCTCCTGAGTTCTGGGGTTAAAGGTGTGTACCCCCACACCTGGTTCACACGGTGCGAGGACTGAGCTCTGATAAACACTCAGCTGAGCCGCATCCCTGACCCTGCCATCATGAGAAGGCATGTGTACCATCCGCCTGCTTGGGTCCTTCACTCATTCTCCTACTGTAACATGTGCCTTTTTCCTACTATTGTCCAAGAAAAGATCTTTGTGTATTAAAGAGCAGAAGGAACAGACACATTTATACACTCATTTGGGGAGTAGAAATAAAAATATTTTGAAGAACAACTTGAATATGCCAATCTACATATTTAAGGTATATGCTGTTTTAAAATATTTATCCTACAAAATACAGGAGTATTTTGTGAGCATTTATTTATTTACTGGTTTTCAAGACAGGGTTTCTCTGTGTATCCCAGCTATCCTGAAACTTAGTCTGTAGACCAGAACTCAGTGAGATCTGGTTGCCTCTGTCTATCAAGTGCTAGGACTAAAGACATACACCACCATAGGCAGAGTTTGTAAACACTTTTAAAAATGAAAAAATTAGAAGCCCATCAAGGTACAAGGTACCTGTACATGGCCTTTGATTCCTCTGTCCATCGTACTTTGGAAAGAAATTGCTATGTTTGCCCATTCTTCCTGAATAGAGCTATGCTCCATCTTCCTGAGGACAAGCAACTGCATGCACTGAGAGCCTACTGTATGGAACACACATCTATTCTCACCATCTATGTATATAATCATTTATTTATAGCAGCATGGTCTTGTAGACACTTAAAGGAACTTTGGTTTGTAGTTCAATGCTGTTCCCACTTTATCCATTCATCCCAGCATGCAGATGGCCCTGGCCCCTCTGATATACCCCAGTCGTGTGTTGGTTTGTCAGTCAGTATGTTTTCTCTCTTTCTGGTACTACACACACTACAGGCCCATCCTTCACATTCCTTGCCCAGTCCTAAAATCTTTTTTCTAAGATAGTCAAAGTCTGGTTCCATTTATTAGATGATACTATTAGAAACCAAGACTGGTTCTGAGATTAGCTTGTTGATAATGGACTACTGATGCTTCTCAACTTCCTCAATTAAAGAGCAAAGGAGAGGGAGGGAGGGAGGGGAGAGAGAGAGAGAGAGAGAGAGAGAGAGAGAGAGAGAGAGAGAGAGAGAGAACAGGCATGCATGTGCATACAAATTCACTCAAATGTTTACATGCACCCTCTGAAGTGACTTCATAACTTTGTAAGCGTGTGCAAAGCTATGTATTTACTGTTCTCTTGCTTTACAACTGTTCTAGGGGCCATTCATCTTTAGGTTGAAGTTTCTAGTGTGTGTGTATTGAGGACTTGGTTCTACAGTGTTGTACGGGTTCTTATGACACTGTCATGTATCCTCCATTACCCAAATCTGGGCTATAGGTGTGGTTCACTGGTAAAAGCAAAGAAAAACTCTGAGTGCAATTCCTGGCAAAACACACACACACACACAGAGAATCATCAGAAACTCCCTTGTGCTCCACCCACTTACATTTCTCTCCTTCTCAATCACCTGACAACTGCTGGCCTTATCTCCATAGTTTTACCTTTCCCAGAATGTCATGGAAAGAAAAGAAAGAGAAAGGGAAGTCTTCTCCACTGGCTTTTACCTCCAAATACACACTGAAAAGCCCCGTGTCTACGTGACTTCACAGTTCACTCCACAAAGTAAATACTATGCCATGTGTTTTCCCATGCCATGCTGAAGACACCTCAGCTCTTCCATCCTTGACAAGTATTTGCCATGAACACTACTGTGCATGTGTGTGCGCGAGTGTGTATGTATGTGCATGTGTGTATTAGGGGGTGTTTATGAGCCTCTGGATAACTGCTGAACCATGTGTGCCAACCTGCACCCCCAGGTCCTCAGCAGTTCTGTTGTGGTTCAGGTGCATTGGGAACTGTGGCTGCTCTGTGCCTCTGGTGATGAAGGATGCTAAGCATCTTCTCATGGTGATGCATCCGTACTGCTGAGGAGTCTTCAGAGCAAACAGTTTCAGACAAGTGCTTTGCAAACATGGCTCCCAGTCTGTTTATCTTCATTCTCTTAACTGTCTTTTGCACAATAATAAATTCCCAACTCACTAATTGTTTATTCACAGACTGTCTTTTGGTGTCTAGCAGCTCATCATCAAACCCAAGGGCACAGATATTCCTGGCCTATGTCTTCTGCTGAAAGTTTACATTGGAGTGTCTGATCCATTGTGAGTTAGTTAATTTTTAAGAAAGGCTTAAAGTTTGTATCTAAAATTCACTTTCACACATGCACACACATGTACAAACACACACACAGAGAGAGAGAGAAAGAGAGAGAGAGAGAGAGAGAGAGAGAGAGAGAGAGAGAGAGAGGGAGAGAGAAAACTCTTCTTAGTTGTCCCAGCACAGTCCCAGTATACACTCTGTCCCTCTGGCCAAGGTGCCTGTTCTCTGTCACCAGTGACTGTAATGTCTCTTTCCCCAGCATTACACTGGCTGTTCTGGGTCTCTGGTCATTTATTTCCCCAGCATGACACTGGCTGTTCTGAGTCTCTGGTCATTTATTTCCCCAGCATTACACTGGCTGTTCCGGGGCTCTGGTCATTTATTTCCCCAGCATGATACTGGCTGTTCTGGGGCTCTGGAGTTCTGGTCATTCTACATGACCTTTGGAATGTGTCTGTTGGGTCTTACAATCATGACACGGAGTCTTTCACCCATGAAGATGGAGCCTCTCCCTGTTTCCTAACATCTATTCTGATCACTTACATCAGTGCTTTGTATGTTTGTTTCTACACAGAAACCATGCTTTGGAAAAATAAACACCTAAGTCTTGTTTTGTCCTGGTTATTATAAACAGTGCTTCTCAACCTTCAGATCCCAATTCCTCACTGCTAGTACAACAAAGACACGCCCTCTCTGTGCAGTGAATTACCTTGTGTCCCTTGCTTGTGCATTAGTGCCAGGAGAGTTTATAAAAATGTCTTCCTTGGAATTTTCTATGGACAGTCATGTAAACTATGAATAAAAATACCTCAATTTGGGGCTGGAGAGATGGCTCAGCGGTTAGGAGCACCCTCTGCTCTTCCAGAGGACCCGGGTTCGATTCCCAGCACCCACATGGCAGCTGACGGCTGTCTGTGGTTCCAGTTCCAGGCAAACACCAAGGCAAATAAATAAATAAAGTTTTAAAAAAAAAAAAAAAAACCTCAATTTCTTTCTCTATCATTCAAGTATCTTTTATTATTTCTGTCTTATGTCTGTGTAGTACTCACGGGACCAGTGTGAGAGCACAATATTATCTAGTGCCCAGGATCTGCTGGCCTTAAGGTTGTTGTGGATTTCTCTAGAAAGTTAAGGAAGCCCCCCTTTCCAATTTGATTATTTTTTTTAAAATCATGGATAAATGTTAGATTTGGTATGCTTCTTTTCTTATTCTGCTTGCTAATACAGTGCTTACCCCAAATGTATGAAACACTGAAAAGGTCATTTGGTCTGTGATTACAGAGCACTTCATTCAGTCAGTCACCCACAAGTTAAAACAAATAAGACAAAAGGCAAATGGGGAGAGAAAAGGGAAACCCTAGGTCTAAGAACAGTGGGCGGGGGACACGGCTCAGGGGTAACAATGCCAGCTGTGTAGGAAAGAGGACCTGAGTTCAAGTCCCCAGCACTCACATAAGAAGTCAAGAGTAGTTGTGAGGAGCTGAGACAGGAGGATTGTTGGGACTAGATGGTAAGTTTCAGACCAGTAAAAGATCTGGTCTCAAGAGGCTGGGGGAGAGAAAGGAAGAGGTGGACTCTACCTGGAGAAAACACCTGAGGTCAAGCTCTGGCCCCACATGTTCATGCACACAAATGGACCACTGTCTTCTTCTCGTCACTAAGCCTCACCTTTCTCGTTGGGCAACTATAGCATCTCTGCAAATGAACATGGCCTCACATTCCTTTACCACTCTGACCGCAGTGACTACCATCCCCAGCCCCTCTGCCACCTCCCTTCCCACTGTCAAAATGTCCTGTGCTCTCCCACAGACCCAAAGCCTCATGTCTAGACTCAAGTCCATACGTCCCCCTTTCCTCGCTCGGTCCCCTGGAGTCTGAAGCCTTTTTTTCTCTTAGGCACTTTCTCTTGTAATTTCTTATTCACTCCAGCTGCTTCTTTGCTTAAAGTCCCCTTGCCCCTCCCCAAGTCCTTCCAGAAATCCTGCTGGGCCATCCTGTGAGCCCAGATGGACTGCCCATGTCCTCCCATGCTCCTACCTGCAGGCTTAAGGGCAACTGGATATACTTTATGCTGCATGCTCTCCCGCCTGGGACACTGTCAGTGCTTAGGGCTCTCTCATAGTTTTACATGGTTAGCAAGTTTCCTACCTCAATTCCCCTTTGGTTCCATTTTCCCAAAGGAAAATAAGCCACAGGCCTTGTACTGTCCATAGGCTGCCTGAGCTATGTCTCCTTTACAACATCTTTCACCATGAGATATCCCCAAACATCCCTTTCCCATCTCCTCTAGGACTAGGCCACATATTCCCTGCCGCTCCCCACCTCTGGCTTCTCCTGGCCTCCTGCACTCCTCTATTTAGGCATGAGCATCCTCATGGGTCTGCCCACCTGAAAGAAGAAAAGCACAACCATCTTCCTGGACTTCAGTGTCCCCTCTCTCTTCCCTCCATCTTCAGAGCATCACCTACACCTGCTCTCTCTGTAACTGTTCTATTTTGCTGGGTCCTTACCAGTTCTGCTCAGGCAGCCTGAGCTCCCATTCACTCACTCCATCTGGAGCCTTCTTCCAGCTCTCAGAAACCTTCACCCAGCCTCATATGCAAACCTTATCCTCTGCTCATGACAAATATCAGCAGCCTTTGGTTCTTGGTCTCTTTTCTCCAGTTCCCCCTTGAACATACTGCTGGCTCTGACATGTATTCTTAACCTTCAGCCTATCGCTTTTGCTTTTAACCAGGTGCTTTTGGTCACAACATCTTCTTTCTGAGATAATGAATCACTTCCTCTGGGCTGAGTATAGCTTCTCATTTAACCTTAAAAACCCACTTGAGGGGGCTGGAGAGATGGCTCAGTGGTTAAGAGCACCGTCTGCTCTTCCAGAGGACCCGGGTTTGATTCCCAGCACCCACATGGCAGCTAACAACTGTCTGTAGTTCCAGTTCCAGGCAAACACCAAGGCAAATAAATAAATAAATAAATAAAGTTTAAAAAAAAACCCACTTGAGAAGATCCATGAGTTTGATGAATGCAGAAGCCAGAAGCCATCCCAATATCCTATAGCTAACAAGTTCTAGCTCATGATCAAGCCCAGCATCCCTGCACACACTTCAGGGCAGCACTGAGCCCCCAAATCAAATGTAAATTTATATATGTGTACTTTCTGGAAGCAGATTCAGCTGTGATATTGTCAGGTCACCACAGTAACCCAGAAGACCAGGATGAACTCTCTCGGGTATAGACATAATCAACCTTGGGTGAGCTCGGCTGAGTTCTACTGCCCTGTTACACTGTGAGCAAACACTGAGGCACTCAGGTCCCACAAAGGAGTGGGCAAACTAAACAGGACACTTGCACTGGGTCCCAAGTCCTACAGCAACATCCTTCTAGCCTTTTGATCTTTATATTTTTCCTTACACCCCTCTGAAACATCTGCAGTCCAGTACTGCCAGACATCCTTCCTGTTATCCTTAGGATAGGGTGGGTGCTGTTGCTATTCTTAGGTGCTGATGAGTAAACTGAGGCTTGGAGAGGTCAGTGGGCTGCTAGCTCTCATCTGGAGTCTGATAAGGTATCTTACTATCACATGGTTCAAGTCCACCTATAAGAGGACCAGTGAGCTCATCCCAAAGACAGCAGTCCCAGCAATGGGCCAAGGCTGGCCTCTGACCAGTTTTCAAACCAGAGCTCCCAGGCTGTGTGCAGAAGCTGCTGGCTCTCCATGGGCCCACAGTTCCTAGAACATTCTACGTGAGAAGACATGGCTTGACTTCTGGATCACTGAACCACTTGGTCTTGGATGGACGTAATACAACTGTCTGCCACATGTACCAACTCTGCCGGGCTGACCTGGTGCCTCTATGTGAAGCAGATTACAGAGTCCCCAAGGGCCATCCTCTGTGAGTCCATGGCTGCCCAGAGGTGGAGACGAGCTTGGCTTCCAGTCAAAGAGTTTTGCTAAACCTCTGACAGTGTGTACACATCTGGCTGCTGTTGCTTCTCCTTCTTCTTCTGGTTTTGTTTTGTTCTAAGACAGAGTTTCTCTGTACAGTCCTGGCTGTCCTAGAATTTGCTCTGGAGACCAGGCTGGCTTCTAACTGACAGAGACCCGCCTGCCTCTGCCTCCCAAGTGCTGACATTAAAAGTTGCACCACTACACTGGGCTACTGTAGAAGTATTTATTTGTAATATATTGTACAAAGGATTAATATTTATTGAGGAGTATATAAACATTTATAATATCAATTAAGGGGCTGGAGAGATGGCTCAGTGGTTAAGAGCCCTGACTGTTCTTCCAGAGGACCTGAGTTCGATTCCCAGCACCCACATGGCAGCTAACAACTGTCTGTAATCACAAAATCTGACACCCTTACACAGTTATACATGTAGGCAAAACACCAGTTCACATAAAATAAAAATAAATATTTAAAAAAAATATCAATTAAATCTTAGGACAATTTTTAGAAAATAAATGTCTTATGATAAAAGGACCGATCTGCTCCCCCAAAACACAAAAACAAAAAAAATTAACATTCCCCAATTCTCAATCAATCAATTTTGCCCACGCCCATAGGGGTCTTAATTTTCAAGAACTACTAAAGCTTTCTTAAATAACACTTAAACCTCACTGGGCCTCTTTTTCATTGTTATTATTATCATTATTATTATTATTAAGCTTAGTTTGAAAGGAAAAGTTTTTTAATTTAAAAAAAAGAAAAGAAAGAAATCATTTTCCTATTCAAACAGACTGTGAAGCCCTCAGCACAAGAGGCAGCTATGCTGTTCCTGGGCTCCTACCACACCTCATCAAACAAACAAACCCCATCAGCCCCAGCCTCCATCATCAGACTACAAGATCATGCCTATCTGAGGCTCTTGCCCTCCATGGATGGATTCAGAGGCTGCAGAAGACAGAAGAAGTTGAGCAACAGTGAGGTACAGGGCCAGGCATTTCTGAGAAGGAAGGCCCAGCTCAAACCAAGACCCAGCGGGCTAGTCACATAGCAATAATGCAACCTTCATGTCACTGTGCTCATTGGAAACCAGAAAAACACAGAAAAGAAAAATTAAAAAGAATCCCATGTGGGGTCGTGTTTGTGCAAAGGGAACCTGAGGGAGCTTACTACCAAAGCACAGGCTCTGGAGGTTCTGGTGGACAGATCGGAAGCACTGGTCTCTTTTGTTGGTCCATTTGCCTCTGGGTTTCTCATTCACTCCCAGGAGCCCAAATCTTCCACAGCAGAGGTAGCTCTTCATACCCAGATGTTGCAAGCTTTTTTGTCAGGCTATCTTTGGACTGCAGTCCATAAACACCGACCCAGAGATCTATTATTAATTATGAAAGATTGGCTTTAGATTACCCTTTCCCCCCAACCAGCTCTTACAACTTAAAATAACCATTTATAATAATCTACTTTCTGCCATGTGGGGTTACCTCTCTTCCATCTTGTACCTCCTGTTTCCTCTCCATGTCTGACTGGCAAATCCACCTTTCCTCTGCCCAGGTGGATTTTCCTGGAAGTTCTGTATATACTCTTTTTGCCTAGCTATTGGCCATTTAGCTCTTTATTAAACCAATCATAGTGACGCATCTTCCCATGGTGTAAACAAATATTCTGTAACACCCAGAGCCAGAGTTCTAGCTGGATCAAGTCAGCTTAGAGAGTAGAGCCAGGTGGGTCAAACACAAGGAAGCACAAGTTAAGAAATGGCTCCTAGCCACCTCACCCCCGCTCACGGCTTCACATGTTCACTGAAGGTCCTTTACACATAAACCTGACATTGTCAAGGTAGTAGGGACATCAGGATAATGAATAGGACAAAGAAGTCTTCACAGAGACCTCAAGACACACAAAACAAAAACAGCTGAGTTAAAGACCACAAAGAGGAAAAAAAGAAAGTGCAATGAGGGGATGGTTGATGGGGAGACCTCACACAGGCTGGGTGCTCCCTGTAGAAGTGACACTCTGCCTAAGATCTGACTTAGAGTTAAGCAGGAAAGAAGAATCCTGGGCCAAGAGCACAGGATATGAGGGCAGGGGCCTATTGGGACATAGATATGGCAGAGGACAGACTAGAAAGCTGGAGCCTGCAGAAGAAAGAGGGCAGAGAAATAAGGCAATAAGGGAAAGCAGAGACTAGATATTCCCACCCAGGACCTCCCAGAACCTGAGCTTGTATATGGCGACATCACCACAGGAAAGGTATGTGCTCACTCACTCTGCTCTAGACTGTGAGGACACAGATGGGCAGTGGGATGTTAGGAGAAAGTACTGGGACCCAGGGCCAGGAGACTCGAATACTGAGGGCTTTGGGCACAGTGACCGGTCACGAGGACATCGCTTACCTGGTTGAACCTCCGAGTAAAAGCTACCACGTTAGGGGCGAGGCTGTGTTTGTCTTTCTTACTCCATCCGCAGCTGGCCAGCTCCTGGGAAGCACAGAGCTGCTGTCAGCATGAGTTCAGTCAGGATGCAAAATACACATGCATCTTCGTGTAAGCATGTGAGCATGGAGGTGGGCAGGGCTGACGCCTGGCTATGCCTAAGTTCTCCAGGTGGAACAGGAGGGCTGGGCCTGGGGATACACGCAGGCAGGCTCAGAGGAGAGGCAGAGGTGTGGAGCACTCCCTACAACTCTGCCCTATTTTCCAAGATTTATTTCTATGCCAAATGTTTTCTACTGTCACTCCTCCAACTTTTTTGAGACCAAGAGGCCTTCATATGGTGCAGACTGTCTAAGAGGGGGTGTGTTTAAGCCAGTAGGATTGACCCTGCCCTGGATATGGCTTCAGGGCTCTAGGGTAGCTTAAAATTCCTTAGTCTAGCTAAGGAATCTCAGATTTTGTTGGCCCACGACACCCTCCATCCTTGCAATCAGGCAAAGTCTCAAGCCAAACCCTCAACAACCAGAGATGCTTCTGGGATTACCTGGGATTTCTTCCTGAAACTGACCCCTTTACATCTCTTGTACACCCAGAGACAAGAGAGAAAAGTACCACTAGTGGGAGAGCATGTATCTATTCTCCCAGAGGGCTTAGCAGTGTGATTTGATGAATCAAAGTAGCTAAGTTTTACCTGTCACCAAGGTTAGCTCCTGCATGAATAATATGGAGCAATTATGTGCAATCATGAAGAGGGGATAGAGTTCAGTAACCCAGGTACTGGCTGTGCACATGCCAGACAGCCCAACACACCTGCATGTACTATACACACCCCTCTCCAACAATCCATCTAGCAACCTGTTAGCAAGTGCCTCCTTCACTGAGCTGCAAGCACTCCCCTCTGAACAATGAAGTAAGTTTCTCCTGCCATCTAATGACATCAGACAGAGAGATCCTAATAAATCATATTTCAATTATATCCAGGTATGAGGCTGGGGGCCCAGTCCACCTGAACTAGTTTAAGTACCTGAACAATATGGCAAACTGTCCTCTAAGTGAACTTTGGGGGAGGATCCCTTATTTACCATCCCATGCCTGTGCATAATTAGACAGGCATATGACTAAAACAGCTGAGTCATGGAAAAGAACATGAATAGTGAATGAACATTTACATAGTGCAAACCTGCCAATCAAAACAGAGAACCACCCATGCTACAGCCCTTGGCAACCAAAATCCTTCTCTTGATCCCCATCAAAGGAAGCCTCAAATAATTGGGGAATCTTGAGTTCCCTATTCACATGGCCACTGTCACTCTTGATAGTTTGTTTCTTCCTGTACTTTGCTTTGCTCCAAATAAAGTTTCCTTGCTACTTTTGTAATCTGTGTGAGCCTTTATTTCAACTCCTTGAATAAGAAATCAAAAATCGAGGAACCACCAGGGTCAACATGGAAGCTGTAAGAAGATCGAGGCCATCACGAGAAGGCTCAGCATCCTCAGCCTGTACTGTTGGGTGTCCTGACAGAGAACAGAGGGAGGGACACTCTCCACCTAGACTTCTAATACCCTCTGATTTCTACCAGGCCTCTGCCTTATTAGCATTTTTTTAAAAAAAAAAATACACACCTGGAACATTTTAAAGATCTTCAGTAAGAATCAGCTGCCAAGCAGCTGGAACAAACATGTATTAAGGAGTCGGGGGTTGGGAAAGGAGAAACAGACAAAGGAAAATTTTGCTGGCTGGACAGTTGTGTCTGAAGCAAGTATTCATGGGGCATCTCAGGACCCAGTGATGAGTCCCAGCCAGCCACACATGGGAAGCCAGCTCCAACAAAACTGTGACCTGCTTGGCTGAAAGATGAACTGCCTGGACATGGGTACACTTGAAGATCAACCAGAAGCTGAGACACACCTCTTCCTGGCTACCTCACATCTGTGAACAACCACTGTCACTCCCATGGGGACAGTGAGCCAGGACCTGGAGTCAAGTCCATTTCAACATCACAATTTTAGATCCCAAGTCTGAAGACAACGATATCAACTAACAAACATTAATGCCTTTGACAGGTGCCACGTGGAGATACACAGGTAGCATCCCTGCAGGCAGCCCACATACAGGCCCTTGTAATTTTTCTCATAAAAACCACTACCACATTCCATTTTAATAAGTGGTATTAAGTGTTCTCTTCTGAATGGACACCGTGACTTCACTTCTCAAAATCACACCTGAATGAGTCTCTTGACACCATATAGGGTTCACCTGTTTGCGGTCTGCACCTAATCTGAAATGTGTACCTGGATTTGTTGCCAGCTCATAGCTCACCTGCCTTTACTCCCCACTTGCACACTCACCACTACACATATATTATTTTATTGCCCTCTTAAAGTTTGTCAAGACAAAGGCCTCTCTTTCCTGGAAGCCTCAATGTCAATGTTGAGAAACCCTGCATTATAAGAAAATTCAGGAATTAGACTGTTTAGTATGCAGTCTAATTCTGCATTCATGGTGTTTTCTTCCATATTTTTTCCTGCATTAAAAAATAAACAACAGTAGCAATAGGTACGCTTGGGAAGAATGTATGTGTATGTGTGTGTTTAATTCAGACTACATGTTCTTATTTTTGCACCATGACAACCTGGGAAAACACCTGGAAGGTAGGTGGTATGAATACACATTAGTTCCAGCCCCAATCCTGGTGCCCACACCCGAGCGGCATGGTGTCGGGTGCCCAGAACGTGTGGGCATGTGACATGGATGTCTTCCCCAGTGCTGGAGTACACACTGCAGTGAGTGTGCTCGGGGCTGTACTCAGCATCAGCTCTACCATCAGGTGCCTCCTTTCCTCTCCCCTCCCACTAATGTCTTGAAATGGTTTCTATATCTTTTTTCACCAAAGTCATACAGGCAAGAGTCAAGACAGGCACCTCACATATCTGCCCTGAATTTATTCACCTTAAACATCTGAGACTTTCATTTAAACACTCCTGGGTTTTTTGGGGGGTGATGGTGGTAGAGTTTCTAGGGAGCCTAGTGTACTAGGAGATTAGGCACTTTTCAAATGAAAACCTCAGCAGTATGCAGCACTGTGTGAGAGGTTGAGTCAAGAGCCTCAGGTAGAAAGACCTCACTGTGAATCCAGCCCTGGCACCCTAGCACTAGGGTCCTAGGCTTCAGTTCCATCTCTAAGGAGTGGCACATTGGGCATTGCCCATAGCAGGCACTGGAGGGAATGAGGTCTAAGAGCCCCTTGGCCTGGAACCTCCCAACCTCAACAAGATTATCAGGATATCAGGCGGAATCATACTGCTCTGGCTGCACTAAAACACTGTCTGAGCCAACCCCCTTGGCGCTCTTCCCCCTGTGTTTGGCCTTATGAGGTTACAAGAGATCTGTGTGAAGTGCGAACAGAAAATGTGAAGAAAGAGAAGCAAACTCTTGCAGTCACCGAGGCTTGCAAAGGTTCTCACTATAAAGCCAGTCAGTCTGATAGTCATCAAGTTACCACTGCCCAGAGGAGACAAGGCTGATTCTGGGGAAAGGTCTCGCAGCTCTAAATCCTGAACGTGGCAGGGTTGCACATGGCCCTCCCAGTACCACCTAGGCTGGCCAGTTCTGAGCTCGGGCTGAGGTCAGAAGGCTGTGAGAGGAGAGGAGAGCAGAGTCTTCTGGGTCTTACCCTCCATCGTGCAGAATCCCTGGGTTTATTCACCAGAAAACCTCCTGCACTCTGGCTTCCTTCCTGCTGATGTCAGTATGCACTAAGCCTTTCTCACTGATAAAAATAGCAGTTGCCTGCCACACCCACCTATCCCCTCAGCCCCCTTCCTTCTCCACAGCGGAACATCTGAACTGTCTGTTGTCTCCTGCCTGCCTTCCCGATGCCTTGCTCTTTCCTATACCAGCATCAACTCCTGACTGTGACACCATGGCCCTACACTGACCCCTGAACCCCTCTACAAGGCCATGTCTTTGCCTGACAGTCTTTATCTTCAGTCACATCTTCCAAGTGCTCATTTCTGATGTAGCCCCTAACCCCACCTGGATCTATCCACGCTTGCCTTCCGCATCCTGCTCTTGGTGTGCTGGATCACACGCATGTCACTGGCTTCAGCTAGTAGCCCTGCGGCACCCATGTCCCTGTCCTGAGCTCAACCAAGATCCAAGTTCCTTGTTGGCCACACCTTCCTTGGCTCCTCCAGGGCACCTCAGTTTCTGCAGGCCCTGATCCAAAAAAGTATGTCTACATAGCTTCCATAAATAAAAAATCTTAGTAACACAGGGCTCATTTAAACACTCTTTTTGCCAGTCAAAGGCAAATGTTTATTATTAGCACTGTCTACGGAAAGACCTCTAATTGGCACAAAATCAACTTCCCTTTAACAGCCTCACCTGTGTGTATTCTCAGGCAACAGCGAATGTCAACATGATCTTATTCATCTGACATAGCACCTCTGAGTCCCACCAGCTCTGTGCTTAGGACTCTGGGTGTCAGATGAAATGTGACATGCCCTGAGAAAGGCCTAACCCTGACCTGTGCATGAAGCATGAGGAAATCCCTGAAAGAGGAACCCTGGGGAAGAATGACACCTCCCTGAAGACCGGGGATGGGGTGGGGGGGTGGGGAGTAGGGGGAGTCTTCTATGGCATTTCAGCCTCCAGACCATAGGAAGCTAGTACCAACTGTGGCCCTCTACATGTAGGAATAATTCCAACTGCAGTCTTTTCCAAATCACATTTGCTCAGCATGTCCACACAGAAAACACATCACCTCAAGGAAGAGCCAGTGGCTCAGACCTCCAGGACCACTGTGAGGCTGGATCAGTCACCACCGCCCACCTCTGTGAACTGCTGCAAACCTTCTCCTGCCTCCTCCTACCTCACCTTCTGCAGGAGAAAAACAAAGACCACAGAGACAAAGGGAAAAACTGCCATGTTTACTCACAGAGACTCTTCAAAGGGGCTGGCAGACCAAGGCACCATGACAGGAGGCCACTGAACAGTGGGAGCAAGGCCAGCCTAGACTAGGATGGGGTCTGACCGACTGGTGTGCATCAAAGCCGGCCTCTGCTGGAGTGGAAAACCAGTCCACAAGACAGACAAGCAGCAGAGGAGCCAGCAAGGCCTTGAGAGACAGACAGGCCTCGCCACCCACAGGAAGTCATCTTAGAAGGAGTAGAAGCAGGAATGTCAATGCTCCCAGGAGACCTCCCCTGCTGCCTGGAAGCATTGACTTTAGTCTCCTCGTAAGTGACTATTACTAGCACCCTAGAAAGGACAGAGAGCAGACAGTTAGGAGATAATGGTTACAGTGGACCCTGTGATACTTTTGCCCTGTGGCCCAGGACAAGTCACTATTTCCCCACACCTGTCTTTAGTCATCTGAAAATGGCCTTGAATCTATGGCTACAGTTCTCTGGACAAGCCCGACCTCATCTGAAAAACAGCCCTGGCAGCAGCATCTGCCATGAAGATCGGAAGAGTGGCAATTGTATGTGCCTGGATCAAAGGCTGGCACTTGCAACTTGTTGCCTCAATCAGTAAAACAGCACTCACAAGAAAAGGAGCAGTGCGCAGGCAGGAGTGGGGCCAGAGCGTCCGGAGTCTAAGGGGTTCCAGGACTCCCAGTGCCTAAAAGAAGGGCCAGGCTGGCTAGTGCTGAGCAGCCCTAAGCACGCACTGCAAGCTGGCAATTGTGTTCGGTACCTTCCTCATGCCCTCCCTCTATGCCTCACACCTGCCCTAGAGCTTCGAGAGCCTCTTCCTCACACAACCTTCACTGCTCTGGCCTCCAATCTCTAAAAAAAAATTAAGTAACAAGCAGACAGCTGATCTGTGCAGGCAGCAGACAGCAAGACTATCCTAACCTAAGCCAGGCGGGGCTGGTGGCCTCCACAGAGGCTCCAGCAAGTATGTGGCAATCAGGTTCTGTCATGCCCTCCTGTACAGGACAGTCTCTTTATGGATGTGCTGTGTCCTAATGGCTTTACTTATAAAATAGAGGTTTTTTCCACATTAAGTTCAAATGCCAACGCATACAGTATGGTCAGTTGATTTGTACAAGAAACAATCCATTATCTACCCACACCAACCATGGGGACAAAATTATTTATATAAAATGTTACTACCCACCAATGAATCAAATTAAGTCAAGAATACATGGCACATTGAAAAGAAAAAACAAAGGCCTGTGAACTTATCAAACATACCAGATCAAGAAATGGTGCAATCCCCTGTCCTGGGTTACATAAAAGGGACACCCAACACCAGGAATAATAGTTCATCTTTACTTGGACTTAGACTCTCCTAGATAACACACACAGCTCTAGGGAATGTCTGTAAGGGACGTTTCTAGAGCTTTAACTGATAAAAGCCCACAATGATTGGGCTAACCCGAAGGGAAAAGGGAGAAAGCCAGCTGAGTATTACTGTTAAACTTCCGGGTTAGTTGATGACAATAACCAGGCCACTCCCACTACCATGCCTTCCCACAATAATGATGACACTCTTTCTTTAAAAATAAAAAATATTTATTTATTTATTATGTATACACCAGGTACCAGATGTCACCATAGATGATTGTGAGCCACCATGTGGATGCTGGGAACCAAATTCAGGACCTCTGCAAGAACACTCAGTGCTCTTAACCTCTGAGCCATCTCTCCAGCCCCAATAATGACATTCTTATAAACTGTAATCCAGAAGAAACCTGTCCTCCCATGCTTATGGCAGCACCCCATTACCAGACCAGCAGGTGCCTGCATCCCATGATCAACAGGTGATCAACAACACCTCGTACTCTGTCCCCAGGGTTTCCACTTGACACGACACCCCTGCTTGGGGTGGCTCACTTAGTGCAGATCCAGCCTTGTACCTCCAATTCTGAGACTAGGTTATGTCAGCTTTTACTCAACCATCTGCAGGGAGCCCTTGTATCTGCAGCTGCTCCCACTTTGCCATTAGGAAGGCCTCGTTGACACTTGTGTGGTACTCCCATCTGTCTCTCTGAAGACAAACAGGTGACCTGTGAGTTAGTAATTACAACTAAAACAGAAGAACTTGTATCTGCCGGTGGCCAAGTCCACCAAGTCAATGAGTAGTTTTTAGTGAACTGAAGACAATGAAATTGATGTCACCTGTGATTTTCTTATTGCTCAATAAATTCTGATATTATGGAAAGACAAATGCTCACCCTTCCCAACAAAATATACTCATGAAAAGGTGTCAGTCAAGAAGACACCTGGGTGACAGGACATGATTATGGCAGTGCGTAGGCAAGTGCTTATAAGGGCCCTCTGCATCAGAGTTGACTTGGGGACTTACCAAGCCAGAAGGGGCTAATGACTCTGGCTGAGAGAAGATTAAAAAAAGGAACTGCAGTCATGAACTAACAGCTTTCCCAGGAGCAAAGATTCAAAGCAAACAGTAGGGCTTACTGTGTGTCAAATGGTCCTTGGGCTCTGGCAGGTACATCTCCATGTTCTCTACTGAATCTACACAGTGACATGGGTCTAAGTATCATCTCCACATGACAGGCAAGGCTCAGAGACTGCCACTTACCTAAGGTTATAGGTAACAGGAAGTGGAATGAACTGGCACTCACCTACCTACTGAGAGGACATAGTTAGAGCCAGCACACACTCTCCTCAGCTACAGCAGATGCTAATGGCTCTGAATACAACAGAAGCGGTTTTGTGTGTGTGTCACTGTCCACACAAGTGAGACTCTTGCTCCTGTCACACTCAGTGAGAGAGCAATGGGCTTAGTCTGACAGAAATTGGATTTCTGCCCATGACCCATCCTCGTGACAAACCCCACGGAGGAGGAGGAGGAGGGACAATAGACAGGAAAGACAAAGAAGCTGAAGGGTGGGTTTAGGACATGTGTGTTTCACTCATTCCAGATTTAGGGTGCGTTGAAGAAATACAGCAATGAAAACATCATAAAGCCCTTGTCTATGGAGCTCAGGAGGGAAGAGAGAAGAAATGTACAGTAACTAGGAAAGAGAGAAATGTTTTGGGATGAAGGAGGAGGCTATCTGGAGAGACTGTCTCCAGGGCCTGCCTGGCAAGCTGGCCTAGCATGAAGACCGGGAGGAATAAGGGCATCCCCAGCAACTGTGTGGCAGAAGGGGACCAGGCAGCAGGAAGGGCACACATGGAGGCCAAGTTAGAACCCCAGAATTGCTGAGAATATCAAGACCCCCATGTGAATGAAAGATCAAGTGTCTGGGAAAGTGACAGGAGTGAGGAGGGAAGGAGCGTGCCAGGCAGGGCAAGCGCCAAATCACCTACTGAGGGGAAACCTCACCTGAGTGTCAGGGGTCTAGACCCTGATAACAGGAACAAGAATGGCAGGGAGGGCTAGACAAAGCCACTTCTGCTGTCCCACACATGGTAACAGCAAGGGGTACACCCACTATCTCCTAGGGGAACAACACTTCAGCCATTTGAAATACACACCTGCCAGAGGCTGAGGTGGAGAAATGGAGGAGGCAGTGCCCAGGAGAAGGCAGCTGTCCACTTCAGGCCTTCGTCCAGGAACATCCTACAGGTAGGAAGGCAGCCAGTGGGCACAGGGGTGGGTGTACGCATGGGAGTAGTCACTAAATGAGCAGGAGCGATCTGTCTTCCTTGGCTTTCAGTTCTCTTCTTTCTATAGAATAACAACGCATTTACAGCCACTACTGTTCCAGCAGATCCTTAACTACTGTCTGCTGGAAAACATGCACTAGACTTAGGGTCATGATGATACAGATTTCCCAAAACATTCTCTCTGCAGCGCTCATCCAGCACAGCTCTGCACAATTAGATCCAGCTGTCTGTGCCTGTGGCAGCCAACAGCAGCCCTGCAGTCTCCAGTCCATGTGACAGAGAAGAGGCCCCAGAGAGCAGAATATAGCACAGCAACCAGCAGGCTAGTCCCACAGCCTACAAGTCAACAGGAGGCCCACAGGGCTACGTGTCCATTTCCACCCTGCCACTGGGGACAGCATCTTTCAAATATTCTCTTTAAAAACAACACAACACTTTGTTTTCTTGATTAGCGCCCCAGCAGGTAGTTGTTTGCTTTAAAAACCCTGAACAACACAAAAGCACCCTGTAAAGAAGACTGATGTCACCATCAGCCTTGCCTTGCCTTACGTTTGTGATGACAAGGACAGTGTGCACTGAGCACTCACTCATTCACACACTTTTTACCCACTGCCCTCACAAGAAGTCCATGAACCAGGCTCCACGAATGGCCCACTTCACAGATGAGGAACTGGAATCTGAGTTGAAAAAGTTAAGAAATCTGCTCCCATCTCCTGTCTCCAGTTATCTGTGCACAGGATACCCACTGCTGCCCCTGCTTAGATTGCATCCGTGCTGCACACCAGCTCTGTCCTCAAGGCATTACAGACAAGGGCTTCTCACATCTGCTGTTCAGGTTTCAAGAATCTTGTTATTCAGAATCAGACCATATCTATCCCACTCCTTCTAAGGTCCCAATAAAGAACCAAGATTCAATTCTACTTAAGTTCTCCTCAGAGAGCCAGAGTATTTTGGACTTAGTTATAGATCATAGTGAGAGATGACTGTGGGTGTCCCTAACATAGCCATGCTGGAAAGGCTTCATGTTCACAGTGATGGCTTCCCATAACACAGGGATGGCGTTCCCTCTCCTTGATCTTCCCCAGCCCTCCCAGAGACCATGAGGCCAGGTATAAATTAGGACAGAATTTGATTAAAGTGGCTGGATGTGCAGGTGAGGGTCTAATGACCTAGGGCACCAGTTCTCAACCTCTGGGTTGAGAGGTCAAGACCTCTTTGGCAAACCTCTTTCTCCAAAAATATTTACATTATAATTCATGATAATAGAAAAATTACACTTATAAAGTAGCAACAAAGTAATTTTATGGTGTGTGTTGGGGGGTCACCACAACATGAGGAACTGTATTGAAGAGTCGCAGCATCAGGGGGACTGAGAGTCACTGATCTAGAGGGAATGCCAACAGTCAACACACGTCCAGCGGTAATGATCTTTTGAGAATCAGACCCATCTGGTCTTATGAGGATGGCAGCTGCTCTGGCCAGAGGGCAGTACTGTGAAACAACACACAACTGACATCTTTTTTTTAAGTGTACATGGGTGTTTTCCTGCATGTATATGTGTGTGTTCCATGTATGTGTGGTATCCAAGGAGACCAGAAGAAGGCATTGAATCCCCTGGAACTAGAGTTACAAACTGCTGAGAGCTACCATGAGAATACTGTGAATCTAACCTAGGTCTTTTCTCTGAAGAACAGCCTGTGCTCTTACCCACCCAGCCTTCTCTCTCTCCTCTGAGCATTAGGAAAAGACGTTAGCTTGTCTTCTGATTCGTCACTGTGGGTTTTGGCAATATCTAATATAATGTCTCACTGTTTCCAGTGGAATTTCAACCTGGTCAGCACACTTCTCTGCACAAACCAGTGTTTCCTCGATCATCACATGCTGCAGGAAATGCTTAACGTAAGGAAGAATACAGAACAAAATCTCTGGAAGCGTGTGCTCCTAAGGAAGATGCAGGCTCAGAATGTGGCCTCTGTGTTGGCCTACAAGAGACTTTGCCAGTTGATGAGTGTGCTAAAATCACACAAGAAAAGGAGAGAGTTAACCCAGAGGTTCCAGGGTCATGTGACTTTCTAAGTGCATTCTCTAAACTTTTTATAGAACACATAATTTATGCTGACTGACTTACTCTCCAAGTCCAACAAACCTGGCTCATAAATCTACCCTTTGAAATCTGAAGAGGAAGGGGAGCTGAGAAGATGACTCGGGTAGAAGGTACCTGCTGCCAAGCCTGGCGACCTGAACTTGATGTCTTGAATTTACATGGCAGAAGAAGAAAACTGATCCCCACATTTGTTCTCTGACAGTTACACAGGTGCCGAGGCCTATGCTCTCCCCTACACTACAGACATGTTGACAAAGAGAAGGGAACTTAGATGTTAGTGGATTCTATCTCTGGCTAACAGCTGTCACTTCCTAGCACAGGTTGGAGACCCCTGCTCCCAGCCCCACCCCACTCTGAAGCAACCACAGCAGCGTCTTCTCCACCAATGATGGTACAGGAGCACTCAGAGGTTGTGCTGAAGTCAGGAGCTCTCGGCCCTTTGGCACTGCACCATGCAGGCAGAGATGACCACATGAGACCATTCAGGAAGACAGCAGCAGGAAATCAGGGTTGGAAGGGGGAAGCTGGGGACAGATGATCACTCAGATTCAGAAGCAGACACAGGGAGTCGGAGAGAGAAGCCCAGAGGAGGCACAGGGACTACACTGGCCAGGCCCTAAGACCATCCCCCAAGCCTTGCAGCAGTCAGCTGGCAGCTGTAGGATGCACCACAAGACTAATTTGTGTTGTTCAAGCTAAGTTTCATTGAGCACCTCACACTAAAAGACTCCTCTCCCATCCCCAGGAACATGTTTTTGGAGCACAGCTTGTAGTCCCAAACAAAAGGGAATCTCTGGAAATAACACCAGGCTTTTGACAAGTTCCAGCAATGGCTGTACAGCACAACACCTTTCGGGCCGTAAGGCTGTCTTGACACTTGTACTGTTGGATAATAACCATGGAAGGCCCTGACCAGCACAGACCATTAGAAATGGCTCTTTCGGGGATGGGGGATGAGACTGGGCAGTGGCAAGGCAGCTTGTCAGCTAAGGGAGTGTGGGAGCGGGCTGCCGTCATCCCTTCTGGAAAAAACTTTAGAAACTGTTCCTTTGGAGAGGAAAAAGAGAGAAATGGAACAGTTCCATACACTCTTTATTGGCTGCTTGAGCTTTGAAACCACAGAAGAAAGTTTGAGAAACTACTACGAGCAATGGGGAAAGCTCACAGACTGTGTGGTTATGAGAGATCCTGCAAGCAAAAGGATTTGGATTTGTAACTTTCTCCTCCATGGCTGAGGTTGATGCTGCCATGGCTGCAAGGCCTCATTATCCATTGATGGCAGGGTGGTTGAGCCAAAACATGTTGTGGTAAGAGAGGAGTCTGGAAAACCATGTGACTGTAAAGAAGCTGTTTGTTGGTGGAAATTAAAGAAGATACTGAGGAACACCAACTTAGAGATTACTTTGAAGAATACGGAAAAAATGATACTATTGAAATAATTATCGATAGGCAGTCTGGGAAGAAAAGAGGCTTTGGCTTTGTTACTTTTGATGACCATGATCCTGTGGATAAAATTGTATTACAAAAATATCATACCATCAATGGTCACAATGCAGAAGTTAGAAAGGCATTATCTAGACAAGAAATGCAGGAAGTCCAAAGTTCAAGAAGTGGAAGGGGAGGGAACTTTGGTTTGGGGGATTCTCGTGGTGGTGGTGGCAATTTTGGACCAGGAAGAAACTTTAGGGGGGATCTGATGGATATGGAAGTGGACGTAGATTTGGAGGTGGCTATAATGGGTATGGAGGAGGACCTGGAGGTGGCAATTTTGGAGGTAACCCTAGTGATGGAAGATGAAGAGGAGGATATGGTGGTGGAGGACCTGGGTATGGCAACCAGTGTGGGGGCTACGGAGGTGGTTATGACAACTATGGAGGAAATTATGGAAGTGGAAATTACAATGATTTTGGAAATTATAACCAGCAACCTTCTAACTATGGTCCAATGAAGAGTGGAAACTTTGGTGGTAGCAGGAACATGGGAGGATCGTATGATGGAGGAAACTATGGTCCTGGAGGAAGTGGAGGAAGTGGGGGCTAGGGTGGGAGGAGTTGATATCAAGCTTCTTCCTACTTACCATGGCTTCACTGTATAAACAGGAGAGGATGGGAGCCCAGAGGTAACAGAACAGCTTCAGGTTATCGAAATAACAATGTTAAGGAAACTCTTATCTCAGTCATGCATAAATATGCAGTGATATGGCAGATGACACCAGAGCAGATGCAGAGAGCCATTGTGTGAATGGACTGGATTATTTAATAACATTACCTTACTGTGGAGGAAGGATTGCAAAAATGCCTTTGAGACAGTTCCTTAGCTTTTTAATTGTTGTTTCTTTCTAGTGGTCTTTGTAAGAGTGTAGAAGCATTCCTTCTTTGATAATGTTAAATTTGTAAGTTTCAGGTGACATGTGAAACCTTTTTTTAAGATTTTTCTCAAAAGTTTTGTAAAGCTATTAGCCAGGATCATGGTGTAATAAGACATAACGTTTTTTTTTTTTTTTTTTTTTTTTTTTTTTT
>PVIH01018025.1:0-39844 GCA_004025045.1 Sigmodon hispidus | reverse complement strand
CATCTGGGCCAGGGCTTTTATTTTTGGGGAGGTTTTTAATGACAGCTTCAATTTCCTTAAGGGTTATAGGCCTGTTTAGGTAATTAATCTGATCTTCATTTAATTTTGGAAGATGGTGCCTGTCCAGAAAGCTGTCCATTTCTTCTAGGTTTTCCAATTTTGTGGAATACAGATTTTCAAAATATGACCTGATAATTCTTATATCACAATGGCCTATCCAGGTGAATTCTCAATTTTTTTTGCTTGAAGATCTCTTCTTCCATGAACTTATATTAGGAATGATATTATTAATATATAAATTTAGAAGGAGCATAGAAAAAGGGTTGCTTCAAGTACTTTGATAATTTTAAACTTGTAACATTTTCCTTGATGCTTGTGTGTCTTTCTTTTTAGAATACCAATGAGAAAATATGATTTTTTTCTGATATTGTTTTTTGCTATTGATGAAATCAATAGGAACCCTTATCTATTACCTAACATGTCTTTGATGTTTTCCACTGTTGTTGGCACATGTACTGGTACATTGAAAATAATTGATATAATATATTCACCAAACTACAATATTCAAAGAGTTCCTAACTATAACTGTAAAAGAACTAGTTGTAATGTAGAACTTTCAGGACCATCATGGACTACATCTGTAAGACTGACAACCTATAGCATGGCTCCAAAGGTGAGGCTGTCTGGTAAAAAAGAGGTAAGAGCTTGAATATTCAATCCTAAGTTTTACAGAGAATTACTGGGCAGCATAGTTTAATGTGTGATGATCTATATGTTAGAAAGAATTAGGGAATTACATATTAACATGCCACCAATATATCTTTTATTATAAAAATAGATAAATTGGGAAAATGCAAAAATTTTGTTAAATATTTAGATTTGTCAGACATCGTGTATAATCTAACAGTCTAATACAAAACACTTACATAGTAAACTAACTGTCTGTCCATAAAATGACTTTTGGAAAGTGCACAAGACAACTCATATCTATGAATGGAGTTTCTGCCAATCATTTTTCTCGCATTGCTTTCTCTGTTCTTCATTCTTCAGATATTCTTTGGACCATTTCATCCTATTCTGAATGACAAAGTACTCTTTCCCTATGCCTACCAGATAGCACACAAGAATACATGTTTGCCCCATGCCATGATTTCGTTGATGCTTTATTTTACATGGACCTGGTCATCACAGATGATGATGAGGGAATTCAGTTTTTTTCAGCCTTGAGAGAAGAGACACAAAGAAATGGAATCTGTTTAGCTTTTGTAAATGTGATCCCAGATAGTATGGCATTATACACAGCAAGGGCTCTAATATATGATGAACAAATAATGACATCATCAGCAAAGGTTGTTATCATATATAGTGAAATAAACTCTACCTTAGACATAAGCTTTTGAAGATGGGGATATTTGGGTGTACAGAGAATCTGGGTCACCACTACACAATGGGATGTCATTGCAAGTATGAGATATTTCAGCCTTGATCCTTTCTATGGGACTGTCACTTTTGAACATCACCATGGTAAGGTTTCTAAATTTAGGAAGTTTATGCAAATATAAACACTTTCAAATATCCAGTTTACATTTCTCAGATGAGAAAAAAGTGGAATTATTTTAATTGTTCAGTCTTCAAGTACAACTATAGTGCAATGAGAAATAGTTCATTAAACACTACATTGGAATGGTTATCCCAACACCAATTTCACATGGCCTTGAGTGAAGAAGGTTATAATTTATACAATGCTGTGTATGCTGTGGCCCATACCTATCATGAAATAATTTTTCATCAAGTAGATTCTCATCCTTTAATTAAACATAGAGGAATTTTCTATGACTATCATCAAGTAAAGTATTTCTCTTCTGTTTTAAGGCATGATGTTTTTGTATGCCCCCACAAATGTTTATATGTACTTTTTAGAGACTGTGCTCTCAACAAAAGGATTTCTATTTCTGATATCTTGAACAAATAGACTGTACATGTTTAAAATTCAATGGATGAAGCAATGTTGTATGAAGATTAATTACTTTATAAAAATGTCTCAACATTTTTCTAAGTGAGTTCACTATTAAGCATAGTAACTTAAAAATTTATCATGAAATTCTCAATGACAATTAGAAGAGAATAACTTTTTATGTAATAAAATATTTAGTGATCAATGTCATAAATAAATATTTATATTTTTAGTTAAGTATGTGAACAAAGTATAAGCATAGCATGTTATTAATCTCATTTTATTTTATATACTTATCATGAATTTACATGTTATGCCCTCTTCCTTTTTTTTTTCATCAACTACCAGTTTTCTCGCTCTTTAATTTTACTACTTCCCCCACTTTAAATATAATTTTGCTATACACACACACACACATAGACATACACACACAGACATACGCACCCACACAGAGGCATACACACACACTTATGTAAAAATGTCCATTTTGAGAGTTTTCAAGGAAGTAATATATTTCTCTTCTCTTTTCCTATGTTACTTATTATCTAGTAAGGTTCTTTCTATTTCCACCATACAAATTAATATGAAGTAAAATAAAATATAGTTACCAATGAAATAGCTTGTATTTTACTAGATAAAATATCTACAACTTAGTTGGTACTTTTTTGAGGACATTGAAATTTAGGGGTCTTTCAAGATGTCATTTTACATTACTAGATGGCCATAAATAATTTTATGATGTATCTAACTTAGATTACTTCTTTACTGAAGAAGTTGGTATTTACTAACCATGTTGGAGAACTAGTGGACATGAATCTGAGAGAAAAATTGTGTCCAGATTATGACATTTATACCATCTGGAATTATCTACAAGGATTGAGATTAAAGGTGATATTAGGAGAATATTCCTTCTATTTCCCACAGAGTCAACAACTGCATATTTCTGAAGACTTAGAGTGGTCCATGGGAGCAAAGCCAGTGTGTACACCATAATTTTCATTCTTTTCAGTACATCTCTGTGTTATAAAAATTTGTAGCACTGAAGTGATGGCTTTGTGGTTAACAACAATCACTGTTTTGGAGGAGGACCCCAGCTCAGTTCACATAAGACCTGTTTTTGATGGCTCACAACTTCCTTCAAGTACAGGTTATGAGGATCAAATTTCTCTGCCTTCCATGGCCTTTTATGTTATATTCCTATTCGCAGCACACCACAGAAGCACATATAGAAAATAAAATATTTATATTAAAATATTGTATCTATGTATAAATTATAAAATTTTGAGATTTTGTGTAAATACAAATTAAATTATAGCCTAATTAATGACATCAGACATCATGTTACTGTTTTAAGAATTTTTTTATATTTTAAACTTTGATTTTAACTTAAAATTTTTTAAATCAGTGAGTCTTCTACATTATGCTTTTTGATTTATCTCATAGCTCTTAATATTTCCATTCTGCTTTTCTCCATCTAACTCATCATTATTGCTTTTGATTTTTAAATCCTTCAACAGTGGTACATTGCTACTAAGTATTCCTGTTAGATAATTTTAATTCAGAAAGAAGTAATTTCTAATCTCTTCAACCAAATGTTTACACATAAATTGTTACACAATGTACTAAATATTATATGGCCTTCAAATTCTTTGCCACTCTATTAAAAATGTTCAGCTGTTTAATTTGGTAATGCATGATAATAGAAAAATATTACTAATCAATGTCTGTTAGCAACTTTATTTCTCTTGCCCCAGGTTCCCACATCTACATGCAGTGTGACTTGTACTCCTGGATTCAGGAAACTTCATCAGGAAGAAACAGCAGATTGCTGTTTTGATTGTGCCTGGTGCCCAGAGAATGAGGTTTCCAATGAGACAGGTATGTGTTTAGGTGCAGAAAACATAGCTAAAAATAAATATCTTTTTTTAAAACTAGAAAATTCCTAGAAGGAAACTAAACACAGAAAATATGTGATTTGAGTTTAATGATTTTATGGATATTAAGGATATTATGACTACTAGTAGGAATATGTACTGTCTTCTTAAAAACTACATATATTAAAAAAACTACATATATTACTTACACTGTGATGGTTACAAATTTTATATTTTTCCAAAGAATTTTTAATGAAAAGCAAAAATTGCAACTTTTTTTTTTAAAAAAAATCACATTATAATGCTATCATATGTCTAATCTTTCTTAGCCCTTTGTAAAAAATTGAATTTAAAACAGGATCATTCAGTTCATAGTCTTGTTCCCCCAGCTTATAGCTCTTTCCTGAGATAATTCAGAGCTTCATAATGTTGTTGTTTAATGAAATATGTTTAAGGTCTTGGTTAGTATCTTATGTAATAAAGAATTTATTGTAAAAAGATTAGTATAAGTGTGCAGATTTCAAACATGCACCAAAATTTGTGGTAGTGTTCTTTAACAATTTGATCCCATAAAGAGATAAGGGATGAATTTAGAATATGTATAATGTTCCATGTCATAGAGTTTGGAATATATGGTTAGAACAAACGGAGAGTACTGCAATGAGAAAGAAATTAAGAGAATCACCTGATGATTGTCCTCTGAACTGTAAATAAAGGCAGAGATACATGTATGCTAACAATGACATTCAAAAATAACACACAGTATAATTATGCATGCACATTTATGTATGCCATATAAACATAAGAACATGTTTAATGTTAGTATACTTTAGTTGAAACTTAATTACGTCATTTCCATTTCTCCTTTCAGAATTAGTATTATTTTCTCTTCAAATATTTAACATGTACACTCCATTCTCATGCTGATATCAAAATGATTAGAAAGATTAAATCTAAATACATTATGTATGCATAAATTTTAGATATAATGTTGAAAAATATGTTTATGTTTTGACATGTTCAAATGAAAGCAGTGCTAAGAGGAAAATTTATAGCACTAGATGCTTACATGAAAAACCTAGGAAAAAATCTTAGATAAAAGACTTAACAGCATAGCTGAAAGCTTTCAAACAATTAGAAGGAAACTCTTCCAGAAGGAGTAGAAGGTGGGAAATAGTCAAACTCAGGAATGAGATCATTAAAATTGAAACAAAATGAGCCATATAAAGTGTCAATGGATCAAAGAGTTGATTCTTTGAGAAAGTTAACAAGATAGACAAATCCTTATCCAAACTAACACAGAGAGAGAATTCAAATTACTAAAATCAGAAATGAAAAGAAGGGCATAACAATAGACATCCAGGAAATCTAGAGAATCATTAGGTCATACTTCAAAAACTTATACTCCACTTTAAAACCTAAAAGAAATGGGTAGCTTTTTAGCCAGATATCACTTATCAAAATTAAATTAAGGCGAGATAAATGATCTAAATAGACCTATAACCCCCTAGGAAATTGAAGCTGTTATTAAAAATCTCCCAAGTAAAATAAAGCCCTGTTTTCAGTGAAAAATTCTACCAGATAGTCAAAGAAGAACTAATACCAATACTCATCAAGCAGTTTCATACAATAGAAACTGAAGGAACATTGTCAAACTTTTTTTTATGAGGCCACAATTACCCTAATACACAAGTCACTCAAAGATGCAACAAAGAAAGAGAATTATCCTAATTCATGCAAAAGTGCTCAAAAAAATACTGGCAAACAAAATCTAACAAAATATCAAAAAAATCATCCACCATGATCAAGTAGGCTTCATTCCTGTGATATAGGAATGATTCAATATATAAAGTTTAAAAATGTTTTAAATTTTCATTATAATTCACACAGGTGAATAGTAGCAAGAACAAAAGTAAATATAAATTTATAAAAGTCCATATACCAGACATCATAGGATTAAAGCTTAATAGAAAATAAATGTTCTTTCTTTCAAATACTTATGTTCATTGTTGATGTGATGGAATTAAAGTCAAAGGCCTTTTGGTGCAATAAAAATACAACTTCTTAAATTAAAATATTGCTTTATGAAAACAGTATGTACCTGAGAGAATTATACATCCTTGTTTCTGTATGAAGATACAGATGAAGGGCACAAGCAAAATCACAGCATTGTACAATCTGTCTTTGTGACTTAGACATGATGTTATGAACAGACTCCATGAACATGAGAAGTTTTTGCACAAGTGACTTTTTAAAGATTTATTTATTATGTATAGAGTATACAGAAGAGGGTACCAGATGTCATCATAGATGATTGTGAGCCACCATATGAGTGCTGGGACTTGAACCCAGGTATTCTGGATGAACAGTCAGTGCTCTTAACCTCTGCACCATTTCTCCAGCCCCTGAACCAATCACTTAATTTGGACTCACTTATACTAGCAGAATTATAGTTCATTATTGTAAAAATAATGATCCCAGCAGCACACAGGTTGGTATAGTGTTGGAGAAGTGCTTGACTGTTCCCTATTGAGATCCTCAAGCCCAATAAAGTGAGAGACACAGGATGCTTGAACTTTGAGAACTCAAAGCCTATCTTCAATGACACACTTCAAACAACAAGGTCTCTTGTACACCCGTAAGATTACATCTCTTTTTTCAGTTTTTTAAAATTATTTGGTTATTTTACATCATGTACTTCATCAAACTCAGTTGTTAGTCCTTTCAGTTTCAAACCCACCCTTATGATCTCCCCATTTACAAAAAAAAGTCCATTTATGCTGCTCATTTATTTACTGGAGCAAAATTAAACACCCTGTGGTCAGCCAGTAGGTAAATGAGCAGCATGAATGGGCGGTTTTGTAAATGGGAAGGTCATAAGACTGGGCATGATTCTGAGAGGTCTGATAACTGTGTTTGATGGGATGCATGATGGAAAACACCACAAAAATAAAAAATAAAAAAGAAATACAAAAGTAAAAAGAAAAGGCCCTATAGGCTTCACCACAGCATGATTTTACAGAGGTTTTCTTTTGAAATAAAGTTTCTCTTTTCTCAGATGACTTTATCTTGTGTCAAGTTGACATAAAACTATCCAGCACACTGTCAGAGAAAAGACTTGTCTGATACTAAAAGCTTTAGAGAAATAAAAAAAATCTGATAAATGGAAGATGCACAATTATGTAATGAAAGATGGATGGATCAATGCCAAACTCACCATGTCAGCAAATGAAGCAGTCTATCTTCCTTTGTCTATATATGACAACCTTCCAATGTAGATAGGATTTGATAGTGAGAACATCACTACTACTGTTTTTGACTCTATATCCTTGTATTCACATAGTTTGCCATAGTTCGTATAGCTATGGACTTGGCATCTTATGACTTGTAAAACATTTTTCAAAATTGGATCCCAACAAATTACTGCACTGAGACTTAATTGTAAGAAATAGAGATACTGAGTCAAATTGCTCTGTAAGCGTTGTTTATTTCTGGGCCCATTGTTGTTTAAAATCTTCTTACCCTTTTTCCAATTATCAGCAGAAGCCAGATTCCCTCAAACTAATCATTTGTCTGTGAATCCACAGAAGCTTGTATCTGAAGAGCTTACACTGCTCTAAGTGGCAGCGTGTGTTTTTATAAGTGCTTCCCCCCACACACACAAAAGAAAACGAGACCTTCCTCAATCCTTCAAATTATGTCTCTCTAAAGACCAAGTTACAAATATATGAGGCTATGGGGATCACTCTCATTTAAACCACCACATACCAGTTGCTGACCTCCATAGGCTTGTAGGTATATCATAATGTAAGATGTATTATGTCCAACCTAAAAAGTCCTCAGTTTATTACAGTCTCATATTTTTTTGAAATGTTCAAAGTGTTTTCTCAGACTCATGACAGTCACTTTACTGTGGCTCCTTTCAAAATTAAAGTAAAAAAATGTATCATATATTTCCAACATACAATAACATAAAATATGTACTACCATTTATAATGGGAGGGAAAGAGGGAAAGGAGCAAAATGAGAAAATAATGACTCAAAGAAACACCAAAATCTATCAGGGCAAACTCCAAATTCTGTATGTTCATGTCTGATGCTAAAACACTCTCTAGATCTTCAGCTACTTTCTGTTTTGTGTACTACAACAAAGTTCTGTTCATTGGACTCTTTTTACACACTGTGAAGCTCTCCAAACAGGTATTCTATGACTGACCTGATAATTCTCTGTATTTCCTGGGGGTCTGTTGTTATGTCCCCCTTTTCATTTCTGATTTTGTTGATTTGGACACTCACTCTCTGTTTTTTGATTAGTTTGGCTAAGGGCTTATCTATCTTTTTAACTTTCTCAAAGAACCAACTCTTAGATTCCTTGATTCTTTGTATTGTTCTTTTTGTTTCAATTGTATTGATTTCAGCTCTAAGTTTGATTATTTCCTACCGTCTACTCCTTCTAGGTGAGTTTGCTTCTAATTGTTCTAAGGCTTTCAGCCGCGCTGTTAGGTCTTTAGTGTGGGATTTCTCTAGGTTTTTCATATAGGCATCTAGCGCTATGAATTTTCCTCTTAAGACTGCTTTCATTGTGTCCCACAAGTTTGGATATGTTGTAGATTCATTTTCATTGAATTCTAGGAAGGCTTTGATTTCTTTCTTAATTTCTTCCTTGACCCAGAGATGGTTCAGCTGAGTGATGTTTAGTTTCCATGAGTTGGTAAGCTTTCTTTGGGTTTTGATGTTGTTGAACTGTAACTTTAGGCCCTGGTGGTCCAATATTTTGTGATTTCCAATGAAATGCAGGCTGCATATTTAAAGATTCATTCAGTGTCACCTCTTGGCTTTCACATAGGAACTCCTCAGACAAATACTTGGCCTACTGGGAGATTTCACAATCTCTTTCTTTTATTTTTTTATTTAAAGCTAGCACAATGTGGCCAAATCTTTCAAAGTCTTCAGCTCATTGGTGCTGGAATTTGGTTTCCTTGTTCAAATACATTTTCACAAGCTATTTCTATTTTGATGATTTCTTTCACTAAAAACTTACTTCATTTCACAAATTAGAAGTTTAGCTCAGTGGGTTCTTGCCATGAAGGTGCCACTTCCCTTATTACATTTAGCATCAGACATTTTTTTTTTTAAGAAAACCAAACATTTTTTATCACAGAGAGCTCTGGAATTAGCTTCATTGCACTTACTCGTGATTCCATTTTCTCAAACTATTTGTTTTGCATTTTACCAGTCCTTCATTTTTTTTCACTATACGTTTTTGTAAGAGTGATCACTAATAACTAAAAAGTGATGTAAACACTAAGGAATATTAAAATTTTGTCAATCCCCTTAATGCAAAATTCTTCAGGTTAGCCTCTTAATTTTTCTTGGTTCAAGGTAAATATCAATTCCATTCTAAACCAAAATATTAAAGAATTATTCTCTATGAATTTTAATATTTTTCTCCTCTGAACCTGATTGAGTTGGTTCTTCACAGTTCAAATATTATTCAGTACTGTCTTCAATGCAATTGTAAGAATGGCCCATTAAGCATTACTCAAAACATTCAACTACTTTTCTAATTCCCAATTCAAAAGTTTACATATTGATAAAAATCTCCATGGCTAGGACTGTCAAGAAATATTACACTCCCTAGTATTTTTGTCTTAGTATATGCCATATTAGGAAGAGAAACTATTATTATGGCAATACTTTCAAAATAAAGCATTTTTCTGAGGCTTGCTTACAGTTTCATAGGTTTAGTTAATTATCATGTCAGGAAACATGACAGCACATATACAGGCATGGTTCTCGAAAAGTAGCTGACTGTTCTACATCCAGATATTCAGGAGCAGGAAGATAGAGATACTGGTGTTAGCTAGAGCTTTTGAAAAATCTGAGCCCATTCTCAGTGGCAAACTTCTTCCATCAAGGCCATACCTATTCCAATAAGTACAAATGTTTAATCTTTTTAATATTGTCACTTCTTAGTGAGTAAGTATTTCAGTCTTTGAGCATATGGGGACCACTCTCACTCTAACCAGCTCATATTCACAGTCCATATATCTGTAGATAATAAATATAAAGTTTAGAAATTAAGTAATCTGAGTGGTTGTCTATTACTACTTGTATGCCCATAAGTATTTTTTTTCTTATTTTTAAAAACTTCTATGAATATGAAAGTTGATAAACAAGTATATGTAACTTTTCTGTTCCTCTTTTCCTGAGGGTAGTATGATTCCTGACCAGGAAAGGATTCCTCCATAGCTGCCCAGCCTTAGTGCTCCCCATAGCAGCAAGAAACAAAATTGTTACCAAAAAAATGCTTATTGATGTATCCCCTGATAAATATAGATACTAAATGCTTAAGTATACAAACATGAAATTTTATGAAGGTTTGTTTTTAATGTTGTTCTCAGATATGGAACAGTGTATGAGATGTCCAGAAGACCAGTGTTCCAATGCACTGCACACACACTGCCTGCAAAGACATGTTTCCTTTCTGGCTTATGAAGACCCATTGGGGAAGACTCTGGCCTTCATGTCTATGTGCTTCTCTGCTCTCACAGCACTTGTTCTTGGTGCTTTTGTGAAGTACAAAGACACTCCCATTGTGAAGGCCAATAACTGCATTCTCAGCTACATCCTACTGATATCCATCATGTTATGTTTCCGATGCTCATTGCTTTTATTGGGCATCCCAACACAGTCACCTGCATCCTGCAGCAGACCACATTTGGAGTCTTTTTTTTACAGTGGCTGTGTCTACTGTCTTGGCCAAGACAATTACTGTGGTCTTGGCCTTTAAACTCACCACTCCAGGAAGAAAGATGACAAGGATGTTGGTATCAGGGGCACCTAAATTTGTCATTGCAATTTGTACCCTGTTCTAACTTGTTTTATGTGGAGTCTGGATGGTAACATCACCTCCCTTTCTTGACACTGATATACACTCTGAACATGGAAATATAATCATTCTGTGCAACAAAGGCTCAGTCATTGCATTCCATTTTGTCCTGGGATACTTGGGCATCTTGGCTCTGGGGAGCTTCACTATGGCATTCTTCGCCAGAAATCTTCCTGACAGATTCAATAAAGCCAAATTCCTGACCTTCAGTATGCTGGTGTTCTGCAGTGTCTGGGTCACCTTTCTCCCTGTCTACCATAGCACAAAAGGGAAGGTCATGGTGGCTGTGGAGATCTTCTCCATCTTGGTCTCCAGTGTAGGGCTGTTAGGGTGTATCTTTTTTCCAAAGTGTTATGTTATTTTGTTAAGACCAGATTCAAATTCTCTTAAAAAGTACAGAAATAAAACAGTTCATTGCGCCCTTCATAGTTTATCATTTTTAGATAAAACTTAAAAATCTGTGTTTTCTTTTCTGGGGATGATCACCTATTCCATTCCTAGAGTTAATCACTTGTCTGTAATTTATTAACTAGACTTGAAGCCTTTTTATCTATCCTGGTTACCAAGTTTGATAATGTTGCTTTGGTTACCTTACATTTTGGTGGTCATGTTGGTGAGTCATTATATTACACCTTCTGCTATTTACTGTAGATATATTCTCAACAGGAGCTCTCTCATCTCCTGGCTCTCAAATTCTTTTCTTCCTTATTCAAAATTACATAAGCCTTAATTGGTTTTTGTAGTGGTATTAATTTCTTGGTTCTAAATTTTAACATAATTGGAAAAATTATTAGGAAATGGACCTTGTTGGTCTATTTTTTTAACCTACTTTTCTTCTGGTAGCATGCAGCATACTTTCTTTCACTTTGAATGATATTCAGTTGGGAAAGAATACTAGATGGGCACCAATTTGAGTTTTCTATATTTGATGACATAAGCAGTAAATAGTATAGAGCAATCTTACCATTTAGGCCTTAGTGCTGTATGGAGGAAAAGACATAGAAATGTTGTAAGAGGCAAAGGTAGTGGGTATCTTCATGGAAACATTGTCATTTAGAAATAAAAAAACCTGACAATCATATGAACTTACACTGACTGTAGAAGCATGCATTCAATCTAAAGCAGTACAAGCCATGAAAGTTTCTGTACTAACAATTTGACATGGACTCAAATCTAATCTGAAATATTTTTCTAACATATGCTTGTTGCATAAACAAAAATCAGTTTTTTCCTTCTTTATTTATTTTGTATTTATCAAGAAAAACAGTAAAATGAATTTAAAATGCTGGTAAGTTAACAATAACTATGAAGAAGATAAAAATCATAAGCATGACTTATCAAGGGTGATAATACAAATAAGATTGCTACACATATATTTACTTTGTGTTCAGCTTTCCCTCTGGATTTTTTTCCATCCCTGTATATCTTTATTCAAGTTCCCTTCCCCCTCCCACCACATCAGGTCATTTTTTTCTTCTCCACAAATCCCCATGCCCTCCCTGGGCAGGGAGCAGACAGTCCTATGGTCACACTGACCCAATAATGCTTAGATCAGTCTCCACTCCAAGTTCAAATTGGCTGGGTTTAAGTTGAGGTCTTTGGTCCACTTGGATTTGAGTTTTGTGCAGGGTGACAGGCTCGGATCTAATTGCATTTTTCTACACACTTCCATCCAGCTATGCCAACACCATTTGTTAAATATCCTATCTTTTTTTCCATTGAATGTTTTGGGCCTCTTTGTCAAAGATCAGGTGTTCATAGGTTTTGGGTTAATGTCTGGATCCTCAATTCTATTCCATTGGTCCACAAGACTGTTTTTATGCCAGTACCAGGCTGTTTTTATTACTGTAGCTCTAGAGTATAGCGTTAACTCAGCGATGGTGATACTTCCTAAGGCTTTTTTGTTGAGTAAAATTGTTTTGGCAATCCTGGCTTTTCTGTTATTCCAAATAAAATTGAGTATTGTTCTTTCAAGGTCCAAAAAATATTGTGTTGGGATTTTGATGGGCAGTGCATTGAATCTGTAGATTGTCTTTGGTAGAATTGCCATTTTTACTATGTTGATTCTACCAATCCGGGAACATAGGAGAGCTTTCCATTTTCTGTTATCCTCTTCAAATTCTTTCTTCAGTGATTTAAAATTTTTGTCAAATCGGTCTGTTACTTCTTTGGTTATAGTTACTCCAAGGTATTTAATACTATTTGCAGCTATTATGAAGGGTACTGTTTCCCTTATTTCTTTTTCAGCTCTTCTATCTTAGCCCCTGTAGGTTTGGTGAACATCTTTTCCCACTCTGTAGGCTGTCGTTTTGTCCTATTGACAGTGTCCTTGGCTTTGCAGAAGCTTCCTAACTTCAGGAGATACCACTTATTGATTGTTGGTCTTAGTGTCTGTGCCACTGGTGTTATATTTAGGAAGTGGTCGCCTATGCCAATTCATAGAAGTATATTTCCCACTTTCTCAAAGAACCAACTCTTAAATTCATTGATTATTTGTATTGTTCTTTTTGTTTCAATTGTATTGATTTCAGCTCCAAATTTGATTATTTCCTACCATCTACTCCATCTAGGTGAGTTCGCTTCTAATTGTTCTAAGGCTTTCAGCTGAGCTGTTAGGTCTCTAGTGTGGGATTTCTCTAGGTTTTTCATATAGGCATCTAATGCTATGAATTTTCTTCTTAGGACTGCTTTCATTGTGTCCCACAAGTTTGGATATGTTGTAGATTCATTTTCATTGAATTCTATGAAGATCTTGATTTCTTTCTTAATTTCTTCCTTGACCCAGAGATAGTTCAGCTGAGTGATGTTTTGTTTCCATGAGTTGGTATGCTTTCTTTGGGTTTTGATGTTGTTGAACTGCAACTTTAGGCCCTGGTGGTCTGATATGTTCAAAGGATTATTTCCATTTTTTTGTATCTGTTGACTTTTGCTTTATGACCAATTATGTGGTCAATTTTGGAGAAAGTTCCATGAGGAGCTGAGAAATATGTATATTTCTTTGCGTTTGGGTGGAAGCTTCTGTAGATATCTATTAAATCCATTTGCTTCATAACCTCTTTTAGACTCCTTATTTCTCTGTTGAGACTCTGTCTGGTTGATCTATCCAGGGTTGAAAGTGGGGTATTGAAGTCTCCCACTATTAGGGTGTGAGAATTGATGTGGCATTTGAGCTTTAGCAGTGTTTCTTTTACATAAGTAGGTGCCCTTATATTAGGGGCATAAATATTCAAGATTGAAATCTCCTCTTGACCAATTTTTCCTGTGATGAATAAGTAGTGACCATCTTGGTCCCTTTTAATTGCTTTTACATCAAAGTCTACTTTGTTAGATATTAGGATTGTAACCCCCACTTGTTTTTTAGGACCATTTGACTGGAAAATCTTTTCCCAACCCTTTATTCTAAGCCTGTGTCTGTCTTTGCAGTTGAGGTGTGTTTCTTGTAGGCAACAGAAGGATGGCTTCTGTTGTTGTATCCATCTTGTTAGTGTGTGATGTTTTATAGTAGAGTTGAGACCATTGATATTAAGGGAAATTAGTGACCATTGATTCATATTTCCTGCCATTTTTGGTGGTAACTTGTTCGTATTTCCTTTCTCTGGGGTATTCTTCTGTGGAATTATTGATTGTTTGTGATTTCGTGGGTGCATTTGGGGGTCCCTAGATTGGAGTTTTCCCTCTAATACTCTCTGTAGTGCTGGATTGGTATATAGATATTCTTTCAGCCTGACTTTGTCCTGAAATACCTTGTTTACTCCATCTATGGTGATTGATAATTTTGCAGGGTATAGTATTCTAGTTTAGCAGCCTTGCTCTTTTAGCTTCTATATAACTTCTGACCAAGCCCTTCTAGCTTTCATCTTTCCATTGAATAGTCAAGCATTATTCTGATGGGTCTGCCTTTATATGTGAGTTGGCCCTTTTCTTTTGCAGCTCTTAAAATTTTTTCTTTGTTCTGTATGTTTTGTGGCTTGATTATAATGTGGTGTGCTGACTTTTTTTGGGGGTCATATCTATTTGATGTTCTGTAAGCTTCTTGTATCTTTATAGGTATTTCCTTCCTCAGATTAGGGAAGTTTTCTTCTATGATTTTATTGAAAACATTATCTGTGCCTTTTAGCTGTTATTCTTCTCCTTCCATTTCTATTATTCTCAAGTTTGGTCTTTTCATGGTATCGCAGATTTCCTGAACATTTTGTGTTATGGCTTTTTTAGTTTTAGTATTTTCTTTGACTGATATATCTATTTGAGCTACTGAGTCTTCCACTTCAGAGATTCTATCTTCCATCTCTTGAACTCTGTTTGCTATGCTAGTATCTATGGTTCCAGCTTTTTTCTTAAGATTTTCTATTTCCATCTTTGCCTCATTTTGTCCCTTTTTTATTGCTTCTATTTCTGCTTTTAGTTCCTGGCATGTTTCTTTCATTGTTTTGTTCATCTCTTCCAATTTTTTGTATGTATTTTCTTCTATTTCTTTAAGGCTATTTTTCATATCTTCTTTGAGAGCTTCGATGATCATCAAAAAGGAATTTTTGGTGTTGCTTCCTTCTGTTTCCTCTTCATTGCTCAGTTCAGGCCTTTTATTTGTAGGATTGCCACTTTCTTCTGGAGTTACCTTGCTGTTCTTTGTTTTATTATGTAAGTTTTTGCACTGACGTTTGCACATGTCTTCAGTGGTTCACGATTAGGTGGCTCCTGGTCAGTTTTGGAATTCGGGCTTGTGTGCCTCCTGTCACCTCTCTGGGCAGGGTCTGAGCCTGTCCTTTAGGGACCCTATTCATTATCTGTTCTCTCAGTTGGAGGTTGAAGTTGGTAGCCGTGCAAATTCCCTCAGCAGCACCTGGGGGTATAGTCACAGGCAGACTTTATTTTCGCCTGCTACAGAGTGCGCTGGAACTCACTCTGTAGACAGCACCTGGTCCCGCTTTTATTAGTATTTCAAGCTGGTTAAAAAGCATGCATTTATTAAAATCATTCATTGAATTTAGGTTAGGGTTAGGGTTAGGGTTAGGTTTAATTTTGCTATCTAAAACAACTATTTTTAGAATTTTCAAATTATTGAAACAAATTTATGATGTATGTCCTTATGATTTTCTGGAATTTCATTCCTATCTGTTTAATGTTTGCCATTTAATTCCTAGTTTTACTAAAGTAGGTCTTTCCTTTCTTTGTTTAATTTGGTTAAGAATTTGTCATCAATCTCCCCAAGGACCCAGCAATACCACTTCTGGTGTGTACCCTAAAGATGCACAGTCGCACTCCAAAGGCAGTAGCTCAACTATGTTCATAGCAGCATTATTTGTAATAGCAAGAACCTGGAAACAACCTAGATGCCCCTCAACTGAAGAATGGATTAACAATGTGTGGTACATCTATGTGCCATGCCTAGTCCCGTCCAGCAGGAAAAGACACAACACCAGGATTCTTCTGTGGTAATTGACCAGGTCCTTTATTGTTGCAGATACTTCTTGCAGCAGTAGCCCCTGCTGCAGTAGCCCCCTGCAGTAGTAGTTCCTGCTCCCAACCTGTGCAGCCAGTTTTAAGCTCAAGTCCTTCACTCAGCTAATGCGGCGTGGGCCTTCACCATAGGGCCACGCACACGGAAGCAAGCTAGTCAATTCAGCACATCCCATGGATGGAGTTAATTATTACTAGAAGCATTCGCTATCAAGAAGGTGGGGAACAGCAGCCAGCGCCATCTTTAAGGTGCGGCAGCTTCCAACAGCTCCCCCTTTTTGTTTTAATAAGACACAGGTAGGGCAGTGGTCCATTCTCTGCTGTGCAAGTGGAACATAATCCTAAGAGTATCGTTGAGGCGTCCCCCTAGACATCCCAGGACCCGTCCATACCCTAGTTTTCACAGAGGTGGGAGGTTCAGGACAATACCCACATGCAAATGGACGTGCTCCTCTCAAACTCCTAAAAACATAGCTAGGTAGTTTGACTACATGACTTAGTGTTGCAACCTGCATCTTTGCTGTAGGGAGCAAATCATTTAGTTCTCAAGGCGGCAAGCCACACTTGAGGAGATTGGCCAGCTTCTAAGGCTGAGAAAGCTTGAATCAACATCACCGTGCTCCGTCTTTGTGAAACCCTAATACGGCAAATGCACCACAAGAATAGCAGGAGTATTAGAACTATGAGTCCACCAGCTGCATCTATTCCTGCCCACTCTTTCAGAGGATCCATGGCAGCAGCGAACCACGAAGTCAGCCCTTCAGCTAGTCCGGCATCCATCCTCGTGGAGTTCATCGCAACAATGGCCGTTCTTAGGTCCTCAATCAGCATCTCGAACTTTCCGGTTCAATTACCTGTAAGATAACTGGACAGTTGTTTAGACAAATCTGCTGCATGGGTGAAATCCTCATGCTGGATACTAGTCACACATAGTCCTGAATATTTCCATTCACATCCAAGCTGTACAAGTTGCCAAAGAACATCAATCTGTTCTTCGACCAAATCAATCCTCTGGTTCACTACCATGAGGCCTCCTTTTATTTGGGCATTGATGCTTTGCTGTACGTCCAATGCTTGAGCAGCATTGCTTGAAAGCTCATTAAGCGCTTGGGCAGTTTGCACAGTACGGCTCATTACTACAGCAGCAGCTGCAGTTCCCACTGCCGCCAGGGAAATGGTTGTCACAACAGCCACAGTAATCTCAAAATCTCTCTTAGGTCTAAAATGAGTCATAGCATTTGGAGCATCAACAGGCACAGGTACCCAACGAGGCAAGTGGGTGATTATGGCATATGTAAATTTAGTAGCATCCCAACATTGGGCATAAGCACAAGTATTATTAGAACATTGCTTAGGTTCCAAATTACTCACCACAAATATAAAAGGAGGGAAAACACACACTGGGGTGGACTCAATACTAAAATTTCTCAATGACTTGACCTCCTGGCCCTTACAGGGCACTTTGGAACCCAGGGTAGGACCTTTTGCATCCCAGCTACCCCAAGGCTGGGAGGTACTCCATGTATATTTACTAACCCCATGAGTTCCTCCAGCGATCATGGCTAGGGGTTCTGCATTCAAACAGCTACCATTAAGTCCACATAGTAGCCAATTATCAAAGGGATTAGAAACATGAGCTTGAGAGGGATTTTGATTAGTATAATTCTGACCCACATTAGTTGCACTAAATACCGTGGAGATTCCTGGAGAAAATGAAAAATATCCTGCTCTGTCAGCCCAAACCACAGCATGGGACTGACATCCAGTTCATGGCCAGAATTCTCCCCAATTTATTCCCTGGCAATAAGGAGCCCATTCCAGTTGAGGGGGAGGTATCTGTTCCATCCCTTTAGCTGGCCACCATCCGGAGAGCCAGGTGGCCTTAGCAGTGCGACAAGGTCCACCAGAATTTTTAGGCAAGTCAAACCATCCATCAGAATGCATGGGGAAAGATTTGACCTATCCTTCACTATCTGAAAACACAAACTTCCTTCTAAATAAAAAGATCTATTTTCAGCTATCGAGGCCATCTCACTATCCAAGGGTAAATAGGGAATTCCAAAGCTTCTATTGGCACTAAACAATCGAGGGAACACTCTAGCGTCATGGCGAACTGGCATCGGTCTCGCAAATACCGACAGGATTCCCCATTTCAGGTCTGCCATTCCTTGGTGTAGAGTCTGAAGAATCAGCATCATCTTTATCATGCACTGCATCGCCGGCAACATCTTGTTCCTCTTGGATCTGCACTCTTCTTACGAGACGTTCTGGAACCCAAATGGGATCTTGGCGATCCTGTGGGAACACACAAACAGATCCTCTCGCCCAGACCAAAACTGGGTCTGGTCCATGCCATATGCCTGTGAGAATGTCCTTCCATTTTACTCTGCCTTGTTCTCCTTCTCGAGGAACTAGATGTCTATCGGCAGCTGAATGGCCTTGACAATCCAAATTTGAAAAATTTAAGGTAAAAAGTGCAAGAGAAAGTCTCTCTTTAGGGGTGCGGCTGTGGCCTATTCCCTCTTTTTGTTTTAATAAACATTCTTTGAGTGTCCGATGGGCCCTTTCCACAATGCCCTGTCCTTGTGGATTATAAGGCAGCCCATGGTTCAACTGAACTTCCATCTGTTTGCAAAAGCTGGCAAACTGGTGCCCTGCATATGCAGGTCCATTATCAGTCTTTAATTGTTGAGGCTTTTCCCAAGCTGCCCAGGCTTCCAGGCAATGGGCTATGACATGGCGTCCCTTTTCACTTGACATGGCAGAGGCATATATAATGCCAGAGCATGTATTTACAGAAACATGAACATATTTAAGTGTTCCAAATTCAGCAAAATGAGTAACATCCATTTGCCATACCTTTAAAGGCAATATGCCCCTTGGGTTAACACCAAAAGAAGGTTGAGGGCGAAACTGTGCACAACTGCTACAGTCAAGCACAATTTGTCTGGCTTCCATTATAGAAAGCTTAAATTTATTCTGCAGGGTTTTTGCATTAACATGAAATTGTTCATGAAAGCTCTTTGCCATCTGAATAGGCTGAACAAGAAACATATGCATTGGGCGTGTAGCAAGGTCAACTATAGCATTGCCTTCAGCTAGAGGTCCAGGTAAGTCTGTATGTGCTCTAATATGGCAGGGATAAAATGGACAATCATGTCCTATTATAAGCTTTCGCGGCTGCTTGAATAGAGCTGCCACGGTGCTGGAGGCCTTTATTGGTCCAGCCACTTCAAGAATTTTTAAAGCATTCATTACATAACTAGAGTCAGAAAGTAAATTAAAGGCAAAAGGACATTGCTTAAACACTTCAATCATAATTTGTAACTCGGTTACTTGTGGAGTGCCAGGCTCAAACTGCCTGCGTTGCACCTGTTGACCCTGTATTAGGAACGCACCTACACCTGTTTTGGAACCATCTGTGAATACATTCACTGCCTGTGGAATTGGCTGAACTCTGGTAATTTTTGGAAACACTACTGGGTGGCACTTGAAAAATGTCATGAGAGGGTCAGCTGGGAAGTGATTATCAATGTTACCTGGGAAGGTGCATCTCAAAATTGCCCATTCATCTATGGCTGCACACAACACTGATACTTGCTCTGCAGTAAAAGGCACTACTATTGTTGTTGGATAGTGGCCAAAATATTGCAAAGTTTGTTGCAATCCTAATTCTGCAAGCAGTGCAACTGCTGTGGGGTAATGCTCTATGCTCTTGTTAGGTGAGACCCTAGGGTGAATCCAGAGCAGTGGTCCGTCCTGCCACAATACTCCAGCAGGCTGTCTGTAAGTATCCAATATACATAGTTGAAATGGGCCTTCTGTTATTCTTACTAATTTTGCTTCAGAGAGACGACGGTCCACTATTTGCAATGCCTTATGGGCCTCTGGATTCAATTGTCGAGGTGAATCAAGGGCTGGATCCCCCTTCAACAGATCATATAATGGTTTAAGTTCATAATTTGGCAATTTCAAATAACCTCGTATCCAATTAATATCTCCTAGCAGTCTTTGAAAATCATTAAGAGTCTTTAAACCATCCTTCCTAATTTCTATTTTTTGTGGCTTAACGACTGTTGGAGTAATTTTTGCTCCTAAATAATTCACTATCTGATGCTGTTGCACTTTCTCTGGAGCAATGCATAGACCATGAGCTTGCAAGGCTTTTTGAATCCTAACATAAGCTTCCTGCACTAGCTGTTCAGTCCTGGCTGTAATTAGCACATCATCCATATAATGGAGACATCTTACTAAAGGGAATTCTTTCCTAACCTTTTCTAATGCATTCTCAACAAACATTTGACACATTGCCGGACTATTAGCCATCCCTTGAGGCAGCACGACCCATTCAAACCGCTGATCAGGCTGCTCATGATTGCAGGATGGTACTGTGAAGGCAAATCTCTCTGTATCCTGAGGACAAAGTGGTATGGAGAAAAAGCAATCTTTAATATCTAACACAATAATGGGCCAATGTGAAGGTAGAGTAGTAAGGAGTGGCAGTCCACGCTGGACTGGTCCCATGAGTTGCATTTGGGCATTGATGGCTCTCAAATTGTGCAGCAATCTCCATTTACCTGATTTCTTTTTTATAACAAAGATGGGTGTGTTCCAAGGTGAAGTGGATGATTTAATATGTCCTTGTGCCAACTGCTCTGCAACTAGTTCTGAGGCTGCTTGCAATTTTTCTTGAGTTAACGGCCACTGAGGAACCCATATTGGCTCCTCAGTCTTCCAAGTTATGGGAATACTATCCCCAGTGGCCCCTAGGAAAAACCCAGCCAGTTACGGTCATGCTTAGGGTGGGCTTCTATGGGATCTGTGATGCCTTGAAGGCATTTGCCTATCCCTCTTCTGGGGACATATCCCATGTTTCTCATTATTGTCTGAGCCTCAGGCGAGTATTCATTTGTAAGTTTGAATTTTAGATCTTTTAAAATGTCTCTTCCCCACAGGGTAATAGGAAGCTGTAAGGTGTAAGGTTGTATTTTTCCTCTCTAGCCTTCTTCACTAACCCATTGTAGCTCTCTAGCACTTACAGTAGGAGCTTGTGCATACCCTAACCCTTGCAAAGTCTGACTGGAGATTTGAACTGGCCACCCTGATGGCCAATCTTTTTTTGAAATAATACTTTTGTCAGTACCTGTGTCTAGCAGCCCAGTAATCCTCTTTCCATCCACTGTCAGGGTCATTATGGGTCTGTCATTGAGGTCCAGGCTCAAGCAGGCAATATCAATTCCTGTTGAGCCAAACCCTTGCTCTCCTCTTTTTTTATTGTTAGCTTGAAACTTGCCATGTAGACTGGGCAACACTAGCAGCTGTGATATTCTGTCTCCTGGTGAGATTGGAAAAATTCCTTTTGGGGATTCTACCATAATTTTAATAACTCTTGTGTAGTCTGAGTCCACTATGCCTGGATGCACTTTCAAGCCTTTCAAAGTAGAGGAAGATCTGCCTAACAGAAGACCTACAGTATCAGGTGGTAGGGGTCCTTTAAAATCTGACTCAATAAGCTGCACTCCCATCTGAGGGGTTAATATGAGTCTGGTGGTGGCGCAGAGGTCCAGCCCTGCTGCACCTGTAGTGGCTCGCCTTGGCCGTGTGGTGGATCGAACAATGGCCTCCTGTTGGCAGGTGTCCAACAGCTGTTCTGCTCGATTGCCCCATATATTTGAGGGCCCTGGGAACAGGGGCCCCACCTCCCGTTTTTTGGCTGGCTAGGATGTGACTGAGGTAATGATTGACCATTGACATCCTTCACTGACCTGCACTCATTAGCCCAGTGGCGCCCTTTCTTGCAACAAGGACAGAGCCCTGGCATGGGTCTTTGGTTAGAATTAATAGCAGAGGTGCCCTGTCCTGTTCTCCGGGGGCAGTCCCGTTTCATGTGACCAAACTTACCACAGGAGAAACATGCCCCTAAGGCTTTGTCTCCTCCTCTCTTAGCTCTAGAGAGCTGCATCATTGCTGCAGCAAGCCCTGCATTAGACAAGGCCCCCCCCCTAGTTCTCAGCAGCATTTCATCCATACTTCAATGTCCCTGTGTCTGTAAGGAGTTATAGCAGCGCGACATTCTTTAGTGCACTGTTCATAGATAAGCTGTTTAACTAGGGGCAGTGCAGTTTCTGCATCTCCAAACATCCTCCCTGCTGCTTCCATCATCCTGACCACAAAGTCTGAAAAAGGCTCTGTGGCTCCCTGAATAATTTTAGTGAGGTTTCCACTCACTTCCCCTCTATTAGGGAGCGATTTCCATGCTCTGAGAGCAATTTTGTTAACCTGCTCATACACCTGAAATGGGTAGCCTGTCTGATTGCGAACATCGGAAAATCTTCCTGTTCCCAATAGCATGTCCTGATCCCAGGCTGCATTACCAGCCCATCTGTTTGCTGCTGCTTCCTGCCCTGCAAATTATGTCATAAATGATTTCCAGTCGAGGTACTGTCCTGGATTCAGGCATGCTTTAGCTAGGCTGGCCCAATCTCTAGGGGCCATGGCTGATGCTGTTAACGCCTCAACTTGTGCTAACGTGAATGATGCAGTCACCTCATACGTTCTCACTGATTCAGCCAAAGATTTAACTGTTTTAAAGTCTAACATCTGATGATACCTATTTTGTTGATTGTCCTCATACACTGGGAAAGCCAGTGTTAAGCGTGGCTGCAGCTTTCTCTGCACCTCATGCCAGACCCCACTGTAATCTGGCACACATGCTCCACAGGGATACGGAGGTGGAGCGAAAGGTGCTGATGGTATCACTTCTCCATTAGGTGTCTCTCTTGCTCTTTCTTTGTGCCTTTTCAGCTTAACGCGCTGAGCAGGCCTGATTTCCTTCTCTGACTCTGACTCTGACTCCAACTCTGAACTGCTTCTGTGTCGTTCATCATCAGATGATGTGAGACACAATTCCTCCAGAGACGGCAATGTCGGATAGAGACTGCCTCCTCTGCACGCCCCTTGCTCCTGGCTCTGAGATTCTCTGTCTGATCGTCCCTCTCTCAGATTTTCTAATTCCTCAGCTCCCCGCTCTAATTCGGCCACTCCTACATGATTGTCCAGCATCGACCAGATTGGCATAACTCCAGGAGGGAGGTTGCCCTCTTTCTGGGCACGAGCAAGGTCTCTGCCCAGTTTCTCCCAGGAGCTGCCTGTAAGAGAGCCACTCACTAGGAACCAAGGTGCACAATGGTCTACAGTGTCTAAGAATGCCTGTAAATTCTGTGCTTTCATTTTTACCCCATTAGTCTTTAGTAATTCCTTTAAGGCTATCATGATCAGATGTGATTGATTAACTCCCATTTCCGGGTCCCTTAGTCTCCTGTGTTCCCTGAATATGTTCCCGATCCTAGTTCTGACAGCCCCAAGATTCCCGATCAGGTTACAGTCACGCGTCCGTGACTTCCCCGATCCTCTGCCTTTATCTACAAGCAGAGTTCCTGCTTCACGCAGGTCTCACTCTATGCCCAGTGAGACTTATTCGGCTAGCTCCCCTGCTTACCACAGTTCTGAATCCTTTGTGGGAGAGTTTTCTCCTTCTCTCTCTCCATACGGGCCACTAGCTGTGCCGCGCCTAGTCCCGTCCAGCAGGAAAAGACACAACACCAGGATTCTTCTGTGGTAATTGACCAGGTCCTTTATTGTTACAGATACTTCTTGCAGCAGTAGCCCCTGCTACAGTAGCCCCCTGCAGTAGTAGTTCCTGCTCCCAACCTGTGCAGCCAGTTTTAAGCTCAAGTCCTTCACCCAGCTAATGCCACGTGGGCCTTCACCATAGGGCCACGCACATGGAAGCAAGCTAGTCAATTCAGCACATCCCATGGATGGAGTTAATTATTACTAGAAGCATTTGCCATCAAGAAGGTGGGGAACAGGAGCCAGCACCATCTTTAAGGTGCGGCAGCTCCCAACACATCTACACAATGGAGTACTACTCAGCAGTAAGAAAAAATGATATGCTAAAATTTGCAGGCAAATCGATGGATTTCAAGAATATCCTCCTGAGTGAGGTATCACAAACCCAGAAAGATAAGCAGGGGATGTACTCACTCATTAGTGGGCTCTAAACAAACAAACAAACAAGCAAAAAAGCCAAGCATGCCCAAGTTGCAAACCACAACCACTGAACAGCTTGGGATCAGAAACACCTTGGAATGACTCCTTGGATCCCATTCCCCCTAGAGGAACACCTGACTCAGTCTTGAGGTTGGGGGGAGAAAACTGGATCTGCCAGGAGTGGAGGCTGAACTAAGCAATATTGGGACAGTAGGACCTTGAGACTGCCTGCCACCTGCCCAGGGGGGGATGGGGAGTTGTGGAGAAGAGAGTTTGTCCTGATGTGTTGGGAGGTGGAAGGGACCTTGAATAAGGATATACAAGGATAGAAAGTGTGACTTCTTTGTTAATAATAATAATAATAATAACTAAAAGAATTTGCCAGGTGTGGTCAATCCTTAAAAAAATAATCATCCAATCAATTAATTAATTAGAAATATATCGAGACAAAGAAACATTTGCCTTTATAATGCCCACTTATAATAATTCTTGGCCTGTAAAGAGGTTTCAGTGAAGGGTCCTCTCTCAAGGAATGCTAAATATCCCTATATTATGCCAGTATTTTGTCCAAAAGCCAGTAGAACAAATATATAACATACTCCCACAATTCATAATTTATCGTTACATGGATACCATCCTGTTTGCTGATTCAAATACTGATACATTATAAGAAATGTTTGAGGAAGTAAAAAAAAAATGCTTGCTTGGGGGTTACAAATAGACCTTGAAAAAATGCAAAGTTGGAGATTCCATTAATTATTTAGCTTACAAAATAGACCAACAAAAAATTAGACCCCAAAAAGTACAAATCAGGAGAGATAGATTAAAGGCACTTAATTACTTTCAAAGATTACTGGGAGATATTGCCAAATTATGACTCACTATTGGAACACAAAATTGATGAACTGGATAACTTCAGAGATCCATAGAATATGGCATTTAAGATATTTTTTAAATATTTTCTTCTCTTTTGACAATGGGACATCTTCTGCTGGCATCACCAATCTACTTCAGAGAAGATTATAGACATTAATGATACTCCTGCACATGAATTGACCTTCTTTGTGATGAAAGATAGCCACTGGGCAAGAAAGTACTCTTGTCTTGACTGCTGATAATATGATATTCAAAATGGACAAGCAAGAGAATCACAAAAAAATTGCTGAACATTGCAAAGCCAAGGTAGAAAGGACTTTGGGAATATCCTGCTGACCAGAGAAGTCTGTCAGACATACTAGGCTTGTTAGCCAAAGATGGATACTTCAGCAACACAGAACTTTGGACGACTGTCCAAGCAGTCAGCTGTTTCATTTCTTACATTATTGCAAGTTGCTATTTACTTAATATTATTTCTTTCTTGAGTCTCTGAGAAATTTGAAAATGAAATAGTCAATAGTTATAGTTTTCCTTTTTTCCTCTTTTTTGCATCTTTTTTTAATATCATGAATAAAGTCACATTTTCTATCCGTGTATAACCTTGTTCAAGGTCCCTTCTCCCTCCCACCCCCTCCAGTCAAGAAACTCATAAGAAGTTAACATGTACAAGTTTAAGTGACATCAAAATAAAGTTTTTAGTTACTAATGCAAGTCAGATACAAAATAGATTAGGTACAATCTTTTGGTCTCATCAAAATATGATAAATAATAAAATATGCTCTTTGAGTTTGTCAATTGTTAATGAACTGGACATTTCTTGTCTAATTATTGTTTGTATATTATTGTATATAATTATTGTATCTATTGTATATGATCATTCCTATATTAGTTATAACTTTCTTTTTATTTTTAATACAAAAAGGGATATGTGGTATCATGTTACATATTTAATAGAACCTGAAATATTTGAGAGGTTAATACACAGTCAAAAACCTAGGCAGATGGCTCAGGAAGTTCTTCAGCCTTGGGGAACTAGGCAAACATAACTTAGTAAGTTATTCAGCTTTGAGTAAAAGCCAAGCAGCAAAGCTTCAATGGCAAACACATTTAATCACAACACTGGAAAAGCCTGGGAGTGGTGACCTACACTCTTAATCCCATAACTCCAGAGACAGACCTTTCTCTGTTTCCGTGAGTTCTAGGCTAGCTATAAATTAGAGTAGTTTCTGCTTTTAACCCTAACCTGTATGGGATACAGCTGGTGAGAAGGGTATTTAAGGCCTCATAGAAAACCAACAGTGGCAGAAGTGACCACCAGTGAGGTTGAGGAAGTTGGAAAATAGCTGGGTGAGAATTGACAGTGGTATTTTCTCTCTCTGATCTTTCAGCTTTCCCCTGATATTTGACTCTGAGTCTCTTTCCTTACAATCCAAATCTGTGCACCACTGATGACTCACAGAAGACTCAGCATAAGCAGCAAGCTGCATATGATGAATTTAAGTTTTCTGTTTATATTGAACAAAAATGGAAAAGAGTCAAAGATGGTGTCTTAATAGCAGCATTTTCTGGGACTGTTTTGTTGGAAACAAGCAGATGTGTGGATCCTTTAACAGAGGCTTCCTGACTGAACTTTGGCTTCTTTAAGAGGCCCTGTTGCTATATACTTAAATAGTTTTTATGAGCGGTGGGTGGCAATGTTCTACTTAGTGACAGTATAGACCCAAAGACTCCCCAGTGTTGGGGTGACAAATAGCTTTATAATATTTAAATACTGCTTCCTAGAATTGGGAAGGTAATTTGTGACTCTGGTGCCTCTGCCATATTAAAAAGCCAAGTGTGGCTAATTCAGCAGTCAAAGCAGTGCTTTACAGTCTAGAATTTAAAAGATTTCTGGTTGGAAAATAATTAAAGATATGCAAAAAGACATAATCAGATGGAGAAACCTCTAAATTGGTTCCAATGTGTGTGAAAGGGAATATGTAGGCTGGGACAGAAAAGAAAAACTACAGAGATTTTATTTAAAAAAAGAAAAATATGTTAAATATCAAACTTATTTATCAGTCCTTTCATTTTCATAACCACTCTTATGATCTCCCCATTTATAAAAATGACAATTCATGCTGTTAATTTATTTACTGGAACATAAATAAATATGCTGTTGCCAGCCCTTTAAACAAAACAAGATCTTCCTCACCCATACCCCTGCCACAGGCCATCAATGCAGAAGTGAAACACTGTGCCATTTAGCTATTTCTAGCCTTGAGCTCCTGTATGCAATGACATCTTTTTTTTATTAAAGTCAGCTAATTAATGAATATATCCTTTCCTTCTCTTTCTGAGTTTTTGATACCTCACTCATATATGTTTTAAACTTGCCTTGGTTTTGAACTTTGTGTCTATGGATATATTGCTTTTCAAAAGAGGTTCTGTTCTTATTTCTAGAGGAGATGAAAACCCATGGATTGCTTCAAGGCTAATATGGTTTGATCAAGGAAGATTCCCTGAAAAATGCTCTAATAGAAAGACATGGCCACATTAGCTTCAAGTTTGCCAACTAAGATGATATAGTCTTAGGACCTTCATAAGATTTCCAGTGCCTCCCAATCATCAGGAAGTAGTAATGGAAAGTTAAGCCCAAATTCCCAAAATATTGTTTATAAATGTTTATTTTCATTGAAAATGGTCAATAAACATAGTTAATGTCTAAGAAAAAAGGGGGATATAATATAGGAGTTGTTAAAAAGAAAGATTATTAAATTTATTTTAATCCAAAACAGCTGTTAATCTTAAAATATTTTACATTGGTATGTATTATGGTGTGATGCAAATTTACGGTCAGCTCCAACTACTTCAGCAGAGAAAGACTGAGGACTTTGAATTCCAGACCCTATCCAGAGGTGAACATGTTCAGGCACCTGATCACCCAACTGGAAAGTTGCTCACTGGGACCAGGGTCAGTCTGTAGAGTCTGATCTCAGATTCTCCTTAGCAGACAAGACTAGGATTTGGTTGTGAGGGGCTCCTCCAGCCGCACCTAAAAGAAGGGACCTTGCACAGCTGGGCCCTTCCTACAGGGTGAACTGCATCATCAGAGATGACTGAGGCTTTGAAATTCAGACCCCTGTCTAGAGCAGAGTCAGAGATCGAGCAGACTCCTTGCTCAGAGCAGACAGTAGACACTTAAGCCCTCTTGCCCCAGCTGACTAGGGGCGGCCTAATCATGAACCACTGAAGCAATGGGCAGACGCCAGCACAAAAATACATATGATAATATAAAGAACAACAAGGCAACACCAGAAGAAACTGGTGGTTCTACAACTATAAGACCTGAACAGAGCACTAAAGAGGAAATAGAAGGAAACATCACCAAAAACACCTTTATGAAGATAATTGAAGCCTCCAAAGAGGATATAAAAAATTCCCTTAAGGAAATAGAAGAAAATATAAACAAAAAATTGAAAGAGATGAACCAATCCTTGAAAGAAAACCAAGAAAAGATAAACCAAAAAATGAAAGAACCATTCCAGGAACTAAAAACTGAAATAGAAGCAATAAAAAAGCCTAAAATGAGGCAAAGATGGAAATAGAAAATCTGAAGAAAAGAGCTGGAACTACAGATACAAGCATAGCCAACAGAATCCAAGAGATGGAAGAGAGAATCTCTGAAATAGAAGACTCAGTAGTGGAAATAGATATATCATTCAAAAAAAATACTAAACCAAAAAAGCCATGACACAAAATGTTCAAGAAATCTGGGACACCATAAAAAGAACTAATTTGAGAATAATAGGAATAGAAGAAGGGGAAGAATACCAGCACAAAGACACAGATAATGTATTCAATAAAATCATAGAAGAAAACTTTCCTAACTTAAAGAAGGAAATGCCTATAAAGATACAAGAAGCTTACAAAACACCAAAAAGATATGACTCCGCAAAAAAGTCAGCTTGTCACATTATAATAAAGCCACAAAACATACAGAAGAAAGAAAAAAATTTAAGAGCTTCAAAAAAAAAAGGTCCAACTTACTTATAAAGGCAGACCCATCAGAATAACTCCTGACTATTCAATGGAATATAACCAAAAATGTAACAGATGTATTTGACAAAAAACTTTAAATCACTTAAGGAAGAAATTGAAGAGGATATCAGAAAATGGAAAGCTCTCCCATGTTGCTGGATAGGTAGGATCAACATAGTAAAAATGGTAATTCTACCAAAAGCAATCTATAGATTCAATGCACTGCCCATCAAAATCCCAGCACAATATTTTTTGAACCTTGAAAGAATAATATTCAATTTTATTTGGAATAACAGGAAAGTCAGGATTGCCCAAACAATTTTTCTCAACCAAAGAAAGTGGGAAATATCCCCAACAAACTGGCACAAGTCACCACTTCCTAAATATAACACCAGTGGCGCATACACTAAGAACAATCAGTAAGTGGGACCTACTGAAACTGAGAAGCTTCTGTAAAGCCAAAGACACTGTCAATAGGACAAAACAACAGCCAACAGAATGGGAAAAGATGTTGCACAACCCTACAAGTGATAGATGTCTGATCTCTAAAATTTGTAAAGAACTCAAGAAACTAGAGCCCCAAACCTTGAATAACCCAATCAAAAAATGAAGATCTGAACTAAAAAGAGAATTCTCAGGAGAAGAACTGCAAAGGGCTGAAAGGTACTTGAAAAAGTGCTCAACTTCTTTAGCCATCAGAGAAGTGCAAATCAAAACAATTTTGAGATACCACCTTACACCTGTGAGATTGGCTAAGATAAAAGACACAGATGACAGCCTATGGTAGAGAGGATGCAGAGCAAGGGGAACACTCCTTTATTGTTGGTGGAAGTTTAAGATTGTTCCTGCCACTCTGGAATGCAGGATGGCATTTTCTCAGAAAACTGAGAATCAAAAGTCCCCAAGTATCCAGCAATTCCACTTCTGGGTCTATACACTAAAGAGGCACATTCACATTCCAAAGGCATTAGCTCAACTATTTTCATAGCAGCATTATTCATAATAGCAAGAACCTGGACACAACATCTTGGTATCTTAAACACCTTGGACTGGCACCTTGGAACCCACTCCCTCTAGAGGAACACCTGACTCAGTCTTGATGTTGGGGTGAGGAAACTGGATCTGCCAGCAGTGAATGCTGAACTGAGCAATATTGGGACCCTGTGACCTCCTGCCCTTGCTGGGGAGGATATGGGGAGATGTGGAGAAGAGAGAGTGACTGGAGGGGGTGGGAGGGGGAAGGGACCTTGAATAAATAAGTATATACACGGATAGAACATGTGACTTTATTCATGATAGATAAATAAAAATAAAAAAGGTAGTTATTGGAAAAAACAAACGTAAGGTCAATTTTGTTATACAGTATGTATATTTCAACTCTTGTTTAAGATATTATGTTTATGCATTTCCTTTAAAATTATAAAGTATTATTAAGAAACACAGATCAATAATCATTATAATAATCAAGTTTATAATCATATTAGTTAGATTTTAGGTATATAAAGATATATTGCAATTAAATAGGTGAAGTTCAAATACTTTAAAGAACTACAGAATATGTCATTTAAATATTTATTAAACTTAAACTTTTCTGAACAGTGAGACAGGTCTGATCCTGGCAGCAGAAATCTACTTTAAGAGATAGATGGGCATCAAAGAATCTCTACATGAAATTTACTTTCTCTGTGCCTAATGTTGGCCACTGGAGAAGAGATTGTTCTTGCCTCTACTACCTGACAGTATGCTGTATAAAATGGATATACAGGACCCATAAGAAAGTAACCTTTGAACTTTGGCAGAACAAGCAGAGATGGTCCTTTAGGTCTCTGTTTCACAGAGAAAACTGACAGACAATTTTCTGGGCACAAGGAGAAGTGACTGAACCACAATGGGCAGAGTGGTTCTTCAAATTTCCACATCACTGAAAGATATATCAGAAACTCTAGGCATAGTGGATGAAGATGTATGCTCCAATGTTACATAGGAACTTTGGATAACTGTCCAGACAGCCAAATGTCTTCTTTGTCATTTCTAGATTTTGAAAGTTGCTTGTACTTCATGTTTACTCAGATAATATTATATCTTTATTTGGCTTTTGATGTAGTTAAAGATTTGAGAGTTATAAATAATATTGTTTAGTTATTATGAAAGGTATGTTAGGTTAAAACTTTAGACCCACAAGAATAAGTTACATGATAAAATATTTGTAAAATTTTGCTACATATATATACACTAAAAATTTTAATTGTAATTTCTGCTTGAGAGTTGTTTTGCTATATGTAATCTTGGTATATTAAAATTAAAACCTGTTTTGATTAGATAGAAAAGGATAAATGATGTGGGATTTCTTTCTGTATGCCGTGTATACCATTAATTAATAAAAAGATTTTACTGGCCTATGGCAGGCATCTTAGAAGTAGGCGGAGAAATTGGAATATAGATAGAGGAAGAAGAGTGGAGTCAAAGGAGATGTGACCCACCCATATGAGAAGCAAGATGTAAAGAAATAATAGGTAAGCCATGGGCTACATGGCAGAACAGATTAATGGAAATGGGCTGAGTTATGATGTAAGAACTAGCTAGCATAATGCCTGAGTCATAGCCCAAGTATAATGTAATTAATACAAGCATCTGAGTCATTTTTGGAGGGAAAAAAAGCTGCAGGCATGTCCAGACTACAAGATTGTTCCACGCCAGAAACTCTTGTTGCAAACGTGTATCTACAGAACAAATCTTTAGACCTATGTACAAAACTGTGCAACAGTCTAAGGACAAAGAAAGATATTAAAAGCCAATAGTATAGAGAGAAAAAGAAAGAGATTCTGCTAATAATATGTCTTCTAAACTTAGCAAAGAATACCACAAGTTCTCACCAACATACTTATCAAGTGTAAGGTAAACAAAGATAATATTACCAAACTTGACAAACTGCATGAGAAAATAATCAAAAGATTCCAAGCCTACTAAAAGAATTATAGAAAAATTATTAAAGTTGGGAATAAAGGAAATGGTCATTCTTAAGGAAGAGAACAGACATATTTTAAGTATAACACAAAAATTGAAAACAGAATGATTTAATAATGTGATGTATCTCTGTCTTTTAGAAGATACTTTGAATGTGATCTTACCAAAATAATGTAACACTTTGGAACAAAGATGCACCCTAACAGCCCTGCACTAGAGGCCAAGATGGAGAAGACCTCCACAGCAACCATGACCTTTCCCTTTGTGCTGTGGTAAACAGGAAGGAAGGTGATCCAGACAGTGCAGAACATTAGCATGCTGAAGGTCATGAATTTGGCTTCATTGAATCTGTCAGGAAGATTCCTAGCCAAGAAAGCCACAGTGAAGCTCCCTAAAGCCAAGGAGCCCAAGTATCCCAGAACAAAATGGAAAGCAATGACAGAGCCTTTGTTGCACACAATGATGATCTGCCCATGTTCAGAGTGGGTATCTGTGTCAATAAAGGGAGGTGACATTATCAGCCAGATTCCACAAATAACAAGTTGGACCAGGGTACAGATGGGGATGACAAAGTTAGGTGCTCCTGATACCAGCATCTTTCTCATCTTTCTTCCTGGAGTAGTGAGCTTGAAGGCTAGGACTACAGTAATTGTCTTAGCCAGGACAGTAGACACAGCCACTGTAAAAAAAGGATCCAAATGTGGTCTGCTGAAGAATGCATGTGACAAGGTTGGGATGCACAATATAGAGCAATGAGCACAGGAAACAGAAGATGATGGAGATTAGTAGAATGTAGCTGAGAATACGATTATTGGCCTTTACAATGGGAGTATTCTTGTACTTTATAAAAATAGCAAGAATGAGAGTTGTGAAGGCAGAGAAGCACAGGGACATGCAGGCCAGTGCCATCCCCAATGGGTCTTCATAAGCCAGAAAAGAGACATGTCTTTTAACACAGTGTGTGTGCTCTGCATTGGAATATTGAACATCTGGACAGCTTATACATTGATCCATATCTGCTTAAAAATATTGAAAACATACCCCCATAAGATTTTGTTATATATGCAAACATTTAGTATCTTTATTAATCAGAGAATACACTCATAATCATTTATGCTATTGAGCAACAAATTTTTTCCTTCTTGCTGTAAGAATCAGTGGAGTCAGGCTGCTCTGTAGCAGTTCATCTTTGGAGATTGGGCACACCTCCTGTGTTGTAAAAGAAGCTGAATAGATATTTATTATTGATTATTAACATTAATATTGTGATAATCTTTTAAATAAATGAAATTAATTGGTTTCCTTGTATATCATAAATAGTAATAAAATGGATTAAATAGTTGATTCTTCAAACTTTAAATGTATTATGTACAGATCTATGAACTTTTGCTATGGTTAGATTGAGAATGTTAATCCATGTGCTTATCAGTCTAAAAAAGTTTTCACTTGGCAGTGTCAATATTAGAAAAGATTAAGATATGTTTTTTATTGAATTTGGTGTGATCTTTTGGGAGTAAGTGTGTCATTGTGGATAGCATTTGATTTTCAAAAGCCCAAGTCAACCCCAGTGTTTCTTTCTTTCTACTGCTTGAGAATAATCATGTAGAGCACTATGCTACTTCTCTGGATGTAAGCCTGTATCTGTGCTGCCATGTTTCCTGACATTTATGATAATGGACTACAGCCCTAAAAGTACAAGCAAGTCACAATTAAATGCTATATTTGATAAGAATTGCAATGAAGATCATGTCTCCTCACAGCAGTGTAATTTATACTAGGACAAAAATACTGGGGAATGGGATATTTCTTCAACAAACCTATTCACACAGCTTTTTTAGCAGAATACAGACTTTGTGGCTATGAATCAGGAAAGCAATCATTCTTGCTATTAAAAAATGGACTAAACCTTTAAGAATGTAAGAGGCCCCAATCACATACTTTCTTTTAAAAAAATGTATTTTCATGGTGTCTCTTTATAGCAAGAGAATATTGAATAAGACAACATGTCTAGATTACAATCCTAGCTAATAAAATATATTGTGATATTTGCTTGTGTCTTTATTCTGTATCTTTATATGGGGTAAAAGATATACAACTCACAGGGACATAATGTTTTCTTAAGAAATATTTTTGTTTGAAAAAGCTGTGCTTATTTATTATACATAAATTATCCTTTCATAAATTATTTATGTAAATAAATACATAAATTTAAGAACATTATCTCACCAATTAATAAAATATGTGGAAAAAATAAACATTTATTTTCCAGTAAGCTTTATTTGTATGATGTCTCATGTATGACTTCTATGAATTCACATTTATATTTATTCTTATCTCTATTTAATTGTGTATAAGAAGCAAAAAGAAAATTCAAGTGGCACCTTGGAGTCCAATCCCTCCAGAGAAACACCTAACCCAGTCTTGATATTAGAATGAGGAAATCAGAGTTGCCTGGAGTTGATGCTGAACTAAGCCACCTTGGGACAATGGGACCTCCTGACCTTGCTGGGGAGAAGATAAGGAGATGGGGAGAAGAGAAAGTTACTGGGAGGGGCGGGAGGGGGAAGGGAGTTGAACAAGGGGATACATGGATAAAAAAATTAGATTTTATTCAAAAATAAATAAAAATAAATTTAAAAAAGAAAATTCAAACTATTATTCAATTTTGAACATGTCAGAACATAAAATTATAATTTTTCAACAGTATATTTAAAATCTATATGTGCATATAATGCACTTTGATTTAATATACTTTGTAATTTTTGCTATAACTTGAGAATGGAGGGGACATGTCAAAGTTTTTAAAGAGAGGATAATACTGGTGCTGAAAGGAGAAATAAAGAAGGCAAAATTAAGTTTCAACTAAAACATATTTAAATTATGTATATTCTTAAGTATAAATTGTATGCCTACATGTATGTCCATGATCATATGTGTGAGTGATTCCTGAATCAAGGAGAATACATATGCATTTCTGTATATATTTGCACTTCAGAAGACAATTATCAGGTTGTTTCTTCAGTTGATTTGCTTTGTGGTAGTCTCTTTTTGTTCTAAAGTACACATTCTTAAATATATGACATGCAAGATTATGCATACTTTCAACCTATTTCTAATTATTTGACAAATGTAAATTATGAAGCTTACTATATCTCATTTGTGCATTTCTGAAATCTACACTCTTATCCTAATCTTTTTACAGTGGTTTATCCTATAAGATATTCTCCATTATTTTAAACATGCTTCATTAAACAACCACAATGGAGTGAATATCTGGTCTTTATCAGCAAACATGATATGTACCATAAAAACAAGAGTGTGAACAATTATGTTGTAAATTCAATCTGTACATAGCTTTAAGGAAGACTAGATATATGCATACTAATATTATGAGCAAAATTTTCTTGTAGAATAAGTAAACAAATGTTTATGTTTCTCAATTTAAAGAATTATAAAATCTGTATTTCAAAACTTGTAACTATCATAGTTTGAGCATGATATGTGCTTTAAGGAAAACAGTGTATTTTAAATCCAGTGTTTATAAGTGTCTTGGTATCTGTTAAATGATTAAATTAAGAAGAATTTTATTGTCTTTGGTTTCTTTCTAGGGTTTTTGTTATTTTGAAAAAGGAAAATATTGAGTTTGAACACTATGATATACATGTCTCATTTGAAACCTCATTCTCTGGGCACCAGGCACAATCAAAGCAGCAGACTGGTTTTTGATCCTGATGCAATTTCTTGAATCCAGGAGTACACATCATACTGCACGTTGAATTAGGAATCTGAGGAAATAATATATGAGATGACAACAGATACTGGTTATACACATTCTCTGATTTCCATTCATTAATTTTCAAATACAGATATCTGGACATTTTTTATAAACCTACAACAATATAATTGAAGTTCACACTCTAGTTAGTATACAATGCAATGTTTTATGTATTAAGTTTTTCTTGTAGAGATTAAATATTGTTTCTTGTTCAGCTATAGAGATCTAAGGATTACTTAAGAGATATGCATTGCTTGTGAAGTGTTTAAGAATTAAATGCCATAATAATGAGTTGAGTAAAAGCAAAAACAGGCTAGAACAATGAAGATTTATGGGATGAATATGAAACACATTGTGGAAGATCCTACAGACTTAAAATATTTTGAGTAAAAATGAAAATTTAGGTTATAGAGAAATGTTTCTGTAAACAATTACTTGATAATTTTGATTAGGCTTTAGAGATGTCCACATACAATAAAAAATATTATGTCCTATAAAAAGTTTATTTTGTTATTCTAAATATTTTTATTTAATTATTTTTATATTTGTTTCTGTTGTGTAGGTTAATTTGGAATGTGACTTTAGATGTCTAAGGAAGCCAGAGATATTAGATACTCTTGAACTGGACATACAGAAACCTGTGAGCCATCAGACACAGGTGCTGTGTAAACTGAGTTGGGTCCTTCCCAAGAGCAGTGGTTCTTCTTCACCACTAAGCAATTGCTCTAATGCCACACATTTTTCCTTTCTTATTATGATTAAAGTCTCATTTTTTATCCATGTATCCCCTTGTTCAAACTCCCTTCCCCCTCCCCCTCCTCCCAGTTAATCTCTCTTCTCACCACATTTTTATAACACAGGTGTACTGAATAATGAATATAATGGTATTCATACCTGTTTTGCTCCCATGATCCACTCTAAATATTCAAAAATGTGTAATTTTTGGGTATGTGAGAAATAAGAGGAATAACATCCTATTTTCACCTTTAATCCAAAGCCTTGGGGGAAATTCCAAATGTTGTAAATATCATACTCTGCACATGATTTATTTTTCTGATTCATGATTACCAGTTCTCCAACAGGGTTAGTAAATGCCCCCCTCTTCAGGACAGAATTCATCTAAGTGAGATACATGATTAGATCATAATATATGTGATCAGTAAATCAAAGTGTTATTTTTGAAGATTCTTAATTTTCAATGTTTTCCTGAATAGGCAACATCTTATCCAGTAAAATACAAAGTATCTAACGGGTAGGTAAATTTAATTATGTAGTATATGCATTTTATAGTAAAAATATTCAAAAGAAATGTTGATCCAATATTGAATGATATGGTAAAAGATATCTGAGCATTCTTACTTACATAAAATTATTAATTTTTTTACATAATTGTGTGTTCATGCATACAATTAGTTTTTAAAAATAAAAGTATGACTAAACAGTATTACCCTGTAGGGTCCAGGGCAGAGTGGGAGTCATATGGCTTCAGACAGCAAGAATCCCAAGTCCAGAGTGGAATGAGAGGTGAGCAGGTTCCAGCCCCTGGGCTTCCTGGCACCTCATCCCAGAGGCCAGAGTCACAGTCCTGGATTTGATCTCACAGCCAGGAATGCCCTGGACTAGGACTGGGAGAAGCCTTCCCCAGCAATCCCAGTGGTCACATTGCAGACTGCTGGGCTCCATCTGCAAGGCATGCTGCATCCTCACAGAGGGACAGACTTGTCTATTAACAGTATGATCCCGTGGTGTCCAGGACAGAGTGGGAGTCAGATTTCTTAAGAAACTGAGGAATTCCATACCCTGAACAGAGTAAGAAATGGTGCATATATCATGCCCAGAGCAGACAGGAGACACACAATCCCTTTAGCCACAACTGAATAAGATTCCACTAAGTTCTGACTAAGAGTGAACCATAGAAGCAATGGGCAGATGCCACTGCAAGAATACATATAGCAATATACAGAACAACAATGCACAACCAGAAGAAGCTAATGGCTTTACAACACCAAGAACTGAACAGAGCAATGAAGAGGAAACAGAAGAAAACAACAGCAAGAACACATTTTTGAAGATTATAGAAGCCTTCAAGGAGGATATAAAAAAGTCTCTTAGAGAAACAGAAGAAAATACAAATAAAAAATTGGAAGGGATGAACAAACACTTGAATAAAATCAAATCAAAATAAGAAAGAAAAATTCAACAAATTAAAGAATCATTCCAGAAACTGAAAATTGAAATTGAAATAAAGAAGGCACAAAATGAGGCAAAGAAGGAAATAGAGAATCTGAAGAGACAATATGCAACTACAAATACAAACATGACCAACAGAATCCAAGAGATGGAAGAAAGAATATCTGGAGTGGAAGACTCAATGGTGGAAATAGATAAATCACTCAAAGAAAATACCAGAACCCAAAAAAGCCATAACATAAAACGTTCAGGAAATTTGGAATACCATGAAAAGATCAAACATGAGAATAATCAGAATAGAAGAAGGAAAAGAATACCAGCTCAAAGACACAAATAATGTATTCAATAAAATCATAGAAGAAAACTTTCCCAACCTAAAGAACAAAATGCCTATAAATATATGAGGAGCTTAAAAAACATCAAAGAGATTAGACCCCTCAAAAAACCCAATAAAAGCCCATTGCTTCCGGTTCAGCTCCCGGGACCCAGTGCGGGCTGCAGAATCCAGGACTCTCTGGAGCAGGGGCAGGTAAACTCTGTCCCTGACCACAACTACATCTCCTGCTGAGGGAAACCCCCGCCATGACCTCGAACTGAGCGAACCAACTACAGGGGTCTCTGAAGGGCAGATTCAGACCCCGCCCAGAGGTGAGGAGGGGGCAAGAGGCCTCAGCGCCTATATCCCAGCCTGGGAGGGAGAGTTGATCTCCCATTGCTTCCGGTTCAGCTCCCGGGACCCAGTGCGGGCTGCAGAATCCCAGAACTCTCTGGAGCAGGGGCAGGTAAACTCTGTCCCTGACCACAACTACATCTCCTGCTGAGGGAAACCCCGCCATGACCTCGAACTGAGCGAACCAACTACAGGGGTCTCTGAAGGGCAGATTCAGACCCCGCCCAGAGGTGAGGAGGGGGCAAGAGGCCTCAGCGCCTATATCCCAGCCTGGGAGGGAGAGTTGAGCTCCCATTGCTTTCAGTTCAGCTCCCGGGACCCAGTGCGGGCTGCAGAATCCCAGAACTCTCTGGAGCAGGGGCAGGTAAACACAGTCCCTGACCACATCCACATCTCCTGCTGAGGGAAACCCCGCCATGACCTCGAACTGAGCGAACCAATAACTGCAGGGGTCTCTGAAAGACAAAATCAGACCCTAAACAGAAAGGTGACAGGAAGCATACCAACCCGAGTGCCACAACTGACCAGGACCCATCTAATCGTGAACCACTGAAGCCATGGGCAAACGTCAGTGCAAAAAATTACATAATACTACAAAGGACAACATGGTAACTCCAGAAGAGAATGGCGATCCTACAAATACAAGGCCTAAACTGAGCAATGAAGAGGAAACAGAAGGAAGCAACACCAAAAATTCCTTTTTGATGTTCATCGAAGCTCTCAAAGAAGATAGGAAAAAAAGCCTTAAAGAAATAGAAGAAAATACAAACAAAAAATTGGAAGAGATGAACAAATCTATGAAAGAAACATGCAAGGAACTAAAAGCTGAAATAAAAGCTGAAATAGAAGCAATAAAAAAGGCGCAAAATGAGGCAAAAATGGAAATAGAAAATCTGAAGAAAAAACCTGGAACTATAGATACACGCATAACAAACAGAGTTCAAGAGATGGAAGATAGAATCTCTGAAGTGGAAGACTCAGTAGCTCAAATAGATATATCAGTCAAAGAAAATAATAAAACTAAAAAAGCCATAACTCAAAATGTTCAGGAAATCTGGGACATCATGAAAAGACCTAATTTGAGAATAATAGGAATAGAAGAAGGAGAAGAATACCAGCTCAA
>PVIH01018024.1:6641-39944 GCA_004025045.1 Sigmodon hispidus | reverse complement strand
TGAAAAAAAAAATTCAGAGGGAAAGATGAACACAAAGAAAATATAGGTGTAGCAATCTTATTTGTATTTCTTCCCTTGATAAGCCATGCCTATCATTCTTATCCTCTGTATAGTTATTGTTAACTCTTCCACATTTTAAATTCTTTTTACTGTGTTTTTTTTTTGATAAATACAAAATAAAGAAGGAAGAAAAAAAAATCTACCACCACACTCCGTTTTTCATTGCTAGATATATAATAGTGATTCTTACTTGCTGAACTCCTAAAATGAGCTATTTATATTAATATTAATCATCAGTAATCTTGGTGTTAGCATTCTCTGATGGTCTACTGAAAACTGTTTCTTAATGACTGCTACTGCTTAAATAGTTGCTTAATCATTATGGTTATGTTGTTGAGTATGGATTAAGAGTTTTCTTCGAAGCTGAAAGATGGATGTAGAATTTTAATTTTACTTAGAGAAAAAAAGTCTTAATAAAGTAATGGCATGAAAATTATTGTAACTGAGTGTCTCAAAATAAAGAGAAAACCAAGTGCCATTGAACACAAAATAGTAACCAGGATTTAGGCGTCTCATCAACATTCAGCTCATCATTGATTTTGCATTTTCATTTCTTCCAATTGAGTGTTTTCTTGTCTTTAAATTATTGAAAAAAGAAAATTGTGTGTATGTAATCAGCAGTAAGAAAAATGATATTCTAAAATTTGCAGGCAAATGACTGGATATGGACAATATCCTCTTGAGTGAGGTATCACAATCCCAGAAAGATAATCAGCAATGTACACGCTCATTGTGGAATTTAAACAAAAAGAGAGAGAGAGAGAGAGATGTCATTGTCAAGGCTAGAACTTAGCTAAATGTCACAGTACCTCACTTCTGCATTGAGTGCCTCTGGCAGGGATGTGGGTGAGGAAAGACTTGTTTTCTTTAAGGGTCTGGTCACACGGAGTTTAATTATGCTCCAACAAGTAAATGAGCAGCATGAATGGGTATTTTTGTAAATGGGGAGATCATACGAGTTGGAATGTATCTAGGAGATCTGATAACTGAGTTTTATGGGGTGCATGATGTTAAATCATGAAATAATAAATATAAAACTTAAGAAACATAAAATATAAAGACGTAGTATGTGTTCAGTATTTCTAGTACAAAATCTTTTTATTATAAACATATTATAGTATTTTATTACTTTTGTGTATTTTCACAAGTGAGACTCAGAGCCAAATATCAGGGAAAGGCTGAAATATCAGAGAAAGGAAGCACCACAGTCAATTCTCACCCAGCTGTCTTGCAACTTTCTCAGCCTCGCTCCTGGTTGCTTCTCTTAGTTGCTTCTCCCAGTTGCTTCTGTTCTCTCTGTGTTTCTACAAGCCCTTATATACCATATCCCATCCAAGTTAGGATTAAAGACCTGTAGCCTTGTACTCACAGAAACAGAAGTTTTGTCTCTGGAGTTGTGGGATCAAGGGTGTAGGTCACCACTCTGGCTTTTCTTGTGTAGGGATTAAAGGTGTGTGTGACTGACTCAGCTTTGTATCTTCATATTCAAGTTTTAAGAACTTCCTGGGCTGTTTGCCTAGGAAGTGACTCTGGACTTTCTCCCAAATATTCAGGTTTTATTAGGTGACAGATATAAGGACAATAAACAAGGTGATCCAGCCAATGAGTTCTCTACAGTCTAAAATTCATTTGCTTTCTCTTTTACAAAAAAAAGGCCCATTATAGTTATTGATTTAAAAGACCGATTACTCACGATACCCTTAAGAAAAGAAATAAAGAAATTTGCCTTTACACTGTCAACTTATAATAATTCTCAGCCTATAAAAAAATCAATAAAAGTCCTCTTTCAAAAAATGCTAAATAGCCCTATGCTATATCAACATCTTATACAAAAGTCAATAAAAAATTTGCAACAAATTCCCAAAATCTATAATATACCATTTTATAAATAACATCATATTGACAAATTCAAACACTATTTAAAAAAATTAAAAAATTGCTTACCTAAGGATTATAAATAGCCCCTAAAAAATAAAAAAATCCATTAATTATTTAGAATATAAAATAAACCATCAAAAAATTAAACCCCCAAAAATACAAATCAAAAAAATAAATTAAAAACCTCAAATAATTTTCAAATTTACTAAGGCATTGCCAATTTACAACCCACTATTAAAATAAAAAATAATAAACTAAATAATTTTTTAAAACCTTAAATAATGACAAAAACTTAAATAGTCCAAAAAAATTATCACCTATATCTAATTACATCCTAATTGTCTTTCCCTCTAGACTTTCCCCTACAAAAATTTTAATACAAAAAAGTTATATTAAAATAAATATCTCTACCACATAAACCAAATAAAAAATTAAAAACATATATTAAAAAATTTCTAAATTAATCTTTAAAAAATTAAATCTTTGTTAATTAAATCTTTGTAAAAATATTTTAAGAAATAACAAGTAATTATTATATTTTCTTCCTTTCATATAATTTTATACATTACATTTAAATATTAAAAGAAATTAACCAAGAAATTTGCAAACACATGTGTGTATATATGTGTGTGTGCACATTTACCACAGGACATGTGTAAAGAACAAGGAACAAAATCGTTTTTGTTATTAGCCAAGGTTTAGGAAATTAAGAGAATTTATGAAATAAATATATATGAAGAGTATAGTCAAGTCTTACAGGCTGTGTCCATTTAATTCAATAAAGACTTTCTGTGGTCAAAATTAAGTGTAGGTCTTCCCACCTCAATGATCTGAGTTAGAGTAAATATTTTCACTTTTATTAAATTAAATTTGATTAAATTAAAAAAGAATTTCTCATAGATTACAGATATAGTTAAGTTGACAACCAAGAATAACATCACAGACTTTAAATTCCACCATGTCCTTTTTCTCACTAGCTTGCTCAAAGTTTCTGGATATTCTTTGACTTCCATCTTTCTTTTTGCCATAGAAGATACTAACTTGCACTACAGTGTATGGCTTCACAGAGATTCATAGAATCCAAACTCAGGTCCACACTTTTTCTGTCCCCAAAAATGGATAGTAATAGTGAGTATATAAAAATAAAATTGGACATCTTTACCAGTACTTTTAAAGTAACATTTTAAAAAGAGTGAGATTGTAGTTTAATTGCAACATTTCTCCCTTTGGGTCCTTGCCCCCAAGTCTCCCACACGTCTCCCCTCCTTCTAATTCACACAGACATCATTTGTCATTGCATGTTAACATATATTTCAATGTACATCTCTGAGTATCTTGCATATCTTTGTGTTTTTTTCCACATATACTATCTTGGGTCCATGCAATGGTATCTCTATGTATGGTTTCATTGCAAACTGGACCTGGACAGCCAAATAACTACTTTGCACTGTTACTTATAATTCTTTATGTAGCCTGAAGCCTCCTTGGTGCCTCCTGTTCAATTTGTTATGTTTGTCATTGTCATTCTTGTTCATCTCTGTGGTACAAATATTGTTTCTGGTGTTACTAAGGAACACAGTCTCACGGAATATTCCATTATCTTCTTGTCAACAACATTTCTGCCCCTTCTTCCACAATGTTTCTAGAGCTTTAGCTGAGGGAAGCATTTTTAGTTAAATTCATTCAGACAGAGCTCCACAACACTGTACTTAATTGGCTGTGGTTTTCTGAAGTAATCTCTGCTATCTGTGATGAGAAATTTTCTTGATGAGCAGTAAAGATTATACTTACCTGAGGATATAAGGACAGTTGATTATAGATTCTTGTTAGCAATTACACTAGTGTACTTTATGTTTTAATTCTGTTTGTGTAGGCATTCTAATTATTTCAAATGTGTTAACATCTCACATATATACAATGCCACTTTAAGCAGTAAAATTGTGTCTCTTACAACAATCTGTAGGTTTTCAATATATTTCCTTTGTGTATATAGTTGTCTCTTTTAAAAATTTTATGATACAATGTTTTCATGTCTGACTATCTTGAGTAAATTCAAAGTCTTTGTAAAGAACTGATACTGGAATTTTTATGAGACCTATATTCAGTAGAATAACCAAAGGGCTTAACAAGTATGCACATGTAAAACTTTAGTATATTTTGTTTTATTTCTATGTCTAATAATTTTAAAATAATTTTAAATTTTAGTGAATGAGTCTGTATTAATCATTTTATATATTCAAATTTTTACCTTTAGAGATGTTTATATACCTATAAATAAAATTATTATATTACACAGCAATTCTCAGTTTGACCAAACTTACTAGTTTTTATAGTGAGGATGATGGTAGATACTCGAGGACATAGAATTTCATTATGTTTCTGATTTGAATCTCTTCAACAAAGAATGTTATTGGACAAATTTGATTTATTCCTTTGGTGGTTGTATGTTTGAGAATATATTTATAGAGCTATTTTATCAATTTTCATTTTGGAATACATTTTTGCTGTTCACTTTAAATATTCTGAATGTTAGGTCTTCATCATTTATGTAATATATCATTATTTTCTCTCATATTCTAGGTTATATATTACTATTTCAATAATTTTTATTTCATAAAATAATTCATATGATATTTTTCTCATAAAAACGGAATTAACAAGATAAAAAATGTTCTTCAGTGAGTAAATTAACTTGACCCATAAGCCTTTGAACTATTTTTCCACCTTCAGATTCCATGTGGGAAAGATAGAGTCTACTGACAAAAGATGTTCTCAGCTCTCCAAAAGTTTACTGTAGCAAGTACATATCTAAACTCTCATAACATATATTTACACACATGCACACATATTCTACACAACACTAATAAAACAAAATCACTTTTAAAATAAAATATAACAATAGGAATATTATTAAACTCATGGATTATTATGGAATTTATAGAAATTATCAATGGAATTATTGGTCATATTTATTTATTCTTAAGAAGACAATTATGCTCATAAGTATACCACCAATATCATACTTTATATGTTTTTAGGTAACAAAAATAAATAACACTACCTGAATGTTTAGATTCTGTAAGTCATGCTAAATCATCAAATTTTAAACACAAAAGACTAATTAAAGAAATGTTTAATAAACATATATTTTTTACTAGAAACTTTTGCAAATTTATTTACCAAGCTATGCATATAAAGTATTCTTGCTAACCTCATGATTAATACATTAAAAAAGATCATAAAACCTCAGGTCAAATAAATTATAGTTAATAAATTTACAGATTTTTAAAATATTTATGCCAAATAAAAGCCATAGTATGTCTGCCAATTATCTAGTCAGTATTTAGAATTAATATCTAGAAAATCACAAAAAGAATAAAGTTAAGAAAAGATGAAACAAAAAATTACTCTTTGTAAATTACATGACTCTACAGGAAAATCTAGAGAATTTATGGAATAATAACTAGAACTCATAACTGAGCTCAGTAATTCTGGCTCAGAAAAAAAACAGTATTGAAATCAATTATATCCCCACATTAGCTATAAAAAGTAGAAAAGTTAATTACAAATATAAATCTATTATTTATAATAGAATGAAAATCATAAACTATATAATAATAAGTTCAGCAAGTAATAGCAATAATTTCATGTACAAATAATTAACTTTACTAAAAAAGAAACAGAATATAAGTTGAGAGAGAAGATTGACAAAAATTGAAAAGTATAGGTTTTATAAATTATTTATTTGATACAGAAAATAAATTTTCATCAGTTTTCATTAAATATACTTGCATTTACCAGGATTTAAACATTGTCTTTTTTCCATTTTAATAATTACATTTGATCTTTCATGTTATAATATTGAAATTTTATCAGAAGTCCTGTTCATCATGGTAATCCATTTGATTTAATAAAATAAATATAAAGATTTGTTAAATACTGATTCAAATCCTTGGACTATTGTATCCAAAAGGTGAATGTGCAGCATCTGAATATTGCTTTCAGGGTGCTCAGTGAGACAGTCCATATGTGTGCTTCTTAGAGAAGTAGTGGGAATCTTGAGTTATAGGTAGTTTGGCTATCATGATGGTCAATTGCAAATTAAGAGAAACTATTATCCTTTATTATATATAATTCCTAAGTGTGTTTATGAGACCCAACATGAGTGTGGTGGTTTGAAAGTAATAGCTTTATATAAATTATACTTGTATTACATATATTAATAGAAATGTATTTAATCACATTGTAAATGGTGTAGTAAAGACATGCTGAATCACAAAAAAAAGAAAATGAGAAAGCACTGTGAGTACAGATATTTTTGCTTTGTATCATTAATTCTCATGTCATGTCAGTGAAAGCTCACTTACCCTTATTAAGGAAGGTAAATTCTTAAGGAGGATCAATTTATGATGTTAGAAAAACTTACCATGATAGAACTAAAGCTAAGCATATGCACAAATAGAAATATTGTCTTCAAAATTTACATCCACACTGAAGCCATCATACCACGGTTAAAAAAAAAATCAATAGCATAATAATAGCATTATGTACCAGAGTATTTCTGAAGTTGGAACCACATAACTTTTTTCTTATAATTTAAGTCAGAAAAAGTTGTCAAGATTAACCATGGCTCTTGTTTTTAGTATGGGAAACATCCATAACACAATTTTTAAGATGACAACAAATATTTTTTAAATTATTAAAGGTCTTGTATTCAGAGCATTTTATTTATTTAGATACTTCTTCTTGGTCTAAATGTTCTTTAAAATCTTAGATTTGAGTACTTTCTCCCCAAAGATGTCATAAGAGTAGGTGTTGTAGAAACAAAACAATTCAGTAGAAGCACATTGGAGAATTATTATTCTACTCCATTATTCAGCTCTAATATTAGGTTTCAGTTGAAACTTTATTTCAATTAGTGTTGATAAAAGTATTTTAAAGTAAAAGGAATTCAAAATAATAAAATAGCTCCAAATGACAAAAGTGGCAAATAGAAAAAACAACTATTGCTCAAAAATATGACAAAAAATGGATTATATAAGAGGGTAAGTAGTGTTTGTAGAAGTAGTCAGCAAGTAATTGGTCCTTGTTTGCAGGTCTAACATGCAATCTTAACTTCACAAACTTTGACTCAGCATATAGTTAAATATTTCTGTGAAAATGCTCTTAAAGAATTGATATAACATTTTATAGTTTGCAGGCAAATGGATGGATATGGAGAATATCCACTTGAGCGAGGTTTTACAATCCCAGAAAGATAAGCAGGGGATGTATTCACTCATTAGTGGGCTTTAAACAAAAAGCAAAGCATGTTCAAGCTGCAAATCACAAACACTGAACAGCTTGGGATCTGAAGCACCTTAGAGCCCATTCCCTCCAGAGGAAAACTTTGGTCAGTCTTGATGTGGGCTGAGGAAAGTGGATTTGCCTGGAGTGGATGCTGAAGTAAGCCACCTTGGGACTTTTTACCTCCTGTTCTTGCTGGGGAGGAGATAAGGAGATGGGGAGAAGAGTGACTTGTAGGGGCGGGAGGGGAAGGACATTTGAACAAGTGGATACATGGATAAAAAAATGAGACTTTATTAATAATAAAAAGAGTAAAATAAACAAAAAAGAAAAGTAATGATTTATAGAAATTTTCAAAGAAAAAATAGGAAATTTTAAACTAAAATTGTTTTCAACTCTAAATATTTCTCTTTCTATATTTCATTGGTTTCTCAGATTTGCATGGACAAATGTATCATTACAACCATGTTCCTGAAAATTGCATGATAGATCTTTTATGATAAAACTTAAAAGACAAAGTAAAAGTTATAGAAGATACATTTTATATATCTTTAGGCATTCACATTTTATTAGGTTTGTTGATGATTAACATGAAGGAATAATAGTATAAATTTTAATATAAAAATTTAAAATGAATGTAGCTTAAAATATATCTGTTCTGACACATATATATGAGTTATTTGACTTAATTATAAAACAGCTTTGATTCTTTTGAAAAAACTACAGCTATACAAGCACACCAACAATAACATGTTAATATATGCATTTTTAAGAAGTAAAGGATGACAATAGGAAGAGAAAGGTAAGTTCTAACTGTAGAGATATAAAGACAAACTCTTCCTTTAATATTATAAATTCTCTGAAATAAGGAGTCTCTGCAGGAGGCATTTAACAATGTGATTATGTATTTGCAGTCCTTTAAACTGAGAATTACTACTGGAACCTAAAAGATGGATATTTACAATGTAAAGAAAATATCTTTCCAATTCCAAAATAATGACTTGATTTAAAATGTCAGTAAACCCACATTGACCAATTTTACATATATATATATGCAAAAAGAAATAGATTTGGAAGATGTGAGGCAGTGGCTAGATTGCTCACTAGGTGTTGATACTTGCTTCCAACACTAACATAGTTCATACTGAAGTAGAAAATTGACTAACTTGCCATTTGACCTCCCTCCACGCATTTACAATCAACAAAATATGCACTCTGTTTCTGTCCTTTCTTCATCTCTATCATGTTTTCTCACAAACACAAACTCATATATACAAATAGATAGAAGCAAATAACTAAACAAAAAATAAATTTGAATAGCATAAATTCTTGATTAACACTGGTAGAAATTGGATTGAAGACTGAAACATTAATCCAGACACCTATGAACACCTGATCTTTGAAAAAGAGGACCAAAATATTGAATGGAAAAAGATAGTATTTTTAACAAATTGTGTTGGCATAAATGGATGGTAGTATATGAAAAAATGAAAATAGATCCAAACATTTCACCCTGCACAAAATTCAAATCCAAGTAGATTAAAGACCTTAACATAAACCCAGCAACACTGAGCTTGATAGAAAAGAAAGTGGGAAATACTCTACAACACATTGGCAGAGGTGACCAATTCCTAAATATAAGACCAGAAGCACAGACACTAAGAACAAAAATCAAAAAGTGGGACTTCCTGAAACTGAGTAGCTTCTGTAAAGCTAAGGACACAATAAATAAGACATAATGACAACCTAGAGAATGGAAAAAGATTTTCACCAACCCAACAAGTGACTGATGATTGATCTCTAAAATATATAGAGAACTCAAGAAACTAGAGCCCAAAACCTTGAATAACCCAATCAAAAAATGTGGTTCAGAACTATAAAACAAATTCTCAAAAATTCTGAAAAAGTACTCAACAACTTTAGCCATTAGAGAAATACAAATCAAAACAACTTTGACATATACCACCTTACACCTGTCAGAATGGCTAAGATTAAAAACACAGATGACACCCTATGCTGGGGAGGATGCAGAGCAAGAGGAAGACTCCTCCATTATTGGTGCAAGTGTAATCTTGTTTGGCCACTTTGGGATGCAGTATTGCACTTTCTCAAAAACTGAAAATCACTTTACCCAAGGATACAGCATTAACACTATTGGGCATCTACCGTAAAGACATACGTTCACAACCCCAACAGTATTAACTCAACTATGTTCATAGCAGCATTATTTGTAATAGCAAGAACCTGGAAACAACCTAGATGTCCCTCAACTGAGGAATGGATTGATGAACTGTGGTACAGCTACACTGCTGAGTAGTAACTCAGCAGTAAGAAATAAAATGATATCATAAAATTTTCAGGCAAATTGGTGGATATGGAGAATATCCTCCTGAGCGAGGTATCACAATCCCAGAAAAATTAGCAGGGAATGTACTTGCGCATTAGTGTTCTTTAAACAAAAAGCAAATTACACCCAAGCTGGAAACCACAACCACTGTACAACTTGGAATATGAAGCACCTTGGACTGGTAGCTTGGAGCCCACTCCATTCAGAGGAACACCTGCCCCAGTCCTGATTTGGGGGTGAGGAAAGCAGATTTGCCTGGAGTGGATGCTGAACTAAGACACCTGGGGAGCTCCTGCCCTTTCTGGTAGAAGATGAGGAGAAGGGGAGAAGAGAGTGTGATCAGGAGGAGTCAGGAGGAGGAAGGGAGTATGAACAAGGGGATACATGGATTAAAAAAAAGAGACTGTATTCAAAAATATAAAAAAACAATAAAATATCTTGATTTTAAATTGTGAACAATGAATACTCTGTAGATTCATCATTTCAATAAAAATATTATATAGCTTGATTGACATGATAGCTGGTTTAATAGTGAAGTTAGTTAAACTGTTAATTGGTATTGCAAATTATCAACCCCAACATAGAAGGAATTATAAAATTTTTCAGTTCTAATTGTCAAGAAGTTCTAAAACAGTATTAAATTTTTAATATTTGATAACTGGACATTTAAAAATTGATCAATTTTAACTACTGAAGTTGCTGAGTGTATTAGTTCAGGTTTCTAGCGCTGTGAATAAACACCATTGTCATAGCAATTTTTATAAAGTAAAACATTCAATTGCTGCAATTTCAGTGTTTAGTCCATTATTATCATGGTAGGAAGGATGGAGGCATGGACACCGACATGGTGCTAGATTAGAAGCCAAAAATTTCTACATGTGGACACACTAGGCCTGGCTAGAACTTCTAAGAATTCAAAGCCTTGCCCCCACCTCCAATGACACACTTCCTTCAACAAAGCCACATCTACTCTTCCAAGAAGACACTTCCTAATATTGTCACTACCACTAAAGCCATGGGGTCTAATTCATTTCAAACCACCACAGTGAGCTTGAAAACAAAATGACAGGAACCAAAGTGGTAAATCTAGGACCATGTGACATAAGATGGCTTCTGTTATTACAGTTTTAATTAGAGTCTTTAACTTTTCACATATTTCAAATAAATCAAAATTGTACAATAGTTAGGAATATAATTAATGATATTTATATAAATTATGTTGAAGCAGAGATGCATTTATCATTAAAATTACTAAACTATTATGATTGAGAAAAAGTATAAATAATTGGCATCTGTATGTAAATGAATGATAGGATAAATTTATAATTTCCATTATGCTTTAGGTGATATTTAATCTTTTACATTTTTACTTAGATAATTTATTTTAACAATCATATGTTTTATAAAAGTGAGCTTTCATCCAGTTTTAAAACCTATATAACTTCTTAAATTTCAGAATGTTCTATTCATTTATGAGTAAGAAAGAGTAATGAGATGGAAAAGTAAAGTAACTATATATATATATGTATATATATATATTATATCCATCCTAATGAAATAAGCAATGAGCTCAGTGGTAGTAAAGAAAACTCAATCAATTTTTGTGAATATTTTAAAATTTTAATTTTGTATGATTATTTTCAGAGCTATGGGTAAATGTTACTATACCACAATATATAATAGCAGATGGACTGTTAAAATCTGCATATAGATTTACTAATATTAATATGAAAATCTTCATAACTATTAGCAATCTAAATATAGTTAAAATAAAGGCAGAGAGAAACACCTATAGCTTAAACAGTATTAAAATTCCCTTCTTTCTTTGCATTCCTAACTATTTAGCTGACAAATTATGGATGCACAGCTCAATCATAACACACAAGACTCAAAATCAAACATAAGTTAGATTAATTTCACCTATACTCTGTTTAAAGAATAATCTGCCATATTAATTTGTACTGAGGAAAACAATGCTACATATGTTAACCCTTTAAATACTAATGAAGGCATTTATTTTCTATAATTTTTTTAAAGATTTATTTATTTATTATATATACACTATACACAAGAGGGCACAAGATCTCATTATAGATGGTTATGAGCTACCATGTGCTTGCTTTGAATTGAACTCAGGACCTTGGGAAGAATAGTCAGTGTCCTTCCTGCTGGATCATCTGTATTATCTTTGTGTTACATGACAAAGAGAGTTGTTACCTTGAGAATCTGTGAGGAAACATCTCTTGTTACTGCTTTGTATTATCTTAGGGGAAGTCTTTGAACAGTTGGTTTGTTTTCATAAATATTTACATGAAAATATGACACTTAGATTTTCACATGCAGATAGCTCCCCTGCTATCTCTCAGGACATCTTGTATTGGTAGGTGTCAGGAAATTGATGGTAATATATTTTGAGTAATCAATATGACGATATTGGTCATAGATGTGAATATTATTTTTGATATTCTGTGTGTTGATTTTGGCTAAAAGTGGACATTAATTATAGTACTAACTGAACTATAAAAAAATAATATTCCTTACTGGCCAGCTATAATGCTTGCTGAACCATGATGTACACAATTAAGGAATAATTATTTACCTCTTCATTTTGTGTGTTTTCTCTTCCCCCATTATTTATTTTTGTGCTTTGTTATTCTCTGTTAATATTAAACATCTTTTTCATTTTCTTTACTTAGACGAGATTATTTTTAAAGCAATATTGATAAATCAGATGGAAACCCATGACCACATTTTTATCTACTAAAGTAAGGTTACTCCAGGCTTTTGGGTTAGGCATCATAAGTTCTTTCTCAGTTCTTGAGAGAACAAGCAAAGCTAAATAAAAGGACATGAAGGAGGGCTGAATGCAGGTGATGGGCACAAGTTTCAAAGAAAATGTAAATCTAATTGTTATTCTAGTACTAATTCTGATGGGAATTCTTTGTTTTGGTTGATGGATAAGTTCATGAAATATATTCTATACTGAAATTGTAAAATTTAATGGGAAGGCTCACAACTTTCATTTTAAATGCCTATTCTAACTGACTAGAAGGCCATTACTTGTATAGATTGAAATCCATGTAATTTGGTGTGTACTGTTTGAATTATATGAAAGGTTTTATAATAAAGTTTATAAAATAAATAAATAAAAATGATTTCAGAGTACAATTTTTTCTAGTTTTCGGGAACTATGTCTCTGATGGGTGAATGCCCTTACATTTTTTTTTCTTTTTATGATCCCTACTTGTTCTTTTTAAATTTGGACATACTGACATCTGTTATCTGATTGTATATATTCCATTAATAATAAATAGATGTCCAATTACCACCAATTAGAGGTTCAGCTCATCTAGTAATTACTGAAAAAAATAGAAGAAAGCATAGAACAGAAGGAAACATTTAAAGTGAACTTATTCCTTGGATAGTAAAATCAGATTTTTTAAAGCTAAAATGGTATTTATTTGTCACAATAAGCTTCCTGATTCATTGAAGCTCTTTCTGATGAAATAAGAAACTGTCCTTTCCTTTTTAATTTATTTTTCTTTGATACATTAAATTCCTAACACAGTTTTTCCTTCTTTCTCTTTCCAATCCTTCCCTTCCACCTTTCCTCTCTCCTACATTCACTTCTACTCCAGTTTCTTAAAAAAAAAAAAAAAAATCAGGCATTCCACAGATAATAGTCAAGTGTGACTTACCAAATTACCATAAGGCTAAGCATGTACCCGTATATCAAGATTCAATGAGGCAATCTAGTAAGAGAAAAAGGGTCCCAAAATTAGATAAAAAAGTTATAAACAGTTTGTACTGTAATCAGGCATTTCTGTTCTATAATTATCTTGTAAGCATGTTTCTCAAAAACAAAACAGAACAAACAAGCAAAAAACAAAACAAAAACCATTTACCACCTAGCTCTCATTCTTTGATGTCTAGTAGGTTTCCTGGCAGATTTGGGATTAAGTATGTATAATAGATAAATGTATAGACATAATATTGTCTTCATAGTTCTTTACACATTTGTAAACATTTTCCATTTTATTTTCAGAGTCATTTTAAAATGGTTTCTTCATAGACTTCAATGTGAAAGCTGACTTTTTAAATGATTAAGTAGTTGCAATAAATCTCTTATTTTCTTATAAGTAAAGTTTATTGTTAAGAGCTTCTTTTCCATGATACATTTATTGATAAGAGGTATGTGATGCACATAGTAATTTGTAGTATTTTTTTTATTTGAAGATGGTTTTGTTTACCTAGTTGACATGTGTAGAGAATGATTAAATACATCAGGAAAATCATTATGCAAGATTTTGTCTAAAGTTATTTATCTATATTTGTCTAATATTTTGTCCAAATATTTTGCTGAGAATTTTTCTCTTGCAAAATAGAATAGTTTTGATCTCTGATATATAATTTCAAATTATTTTAATATAGTCCAAATAAGGACTAAATTTTTGAAGACTTTGCACAAGTTTATTTATTGAAATTATTTTGTGTAAATGCATTGGAAATCTCACTTATCTGTTTATTCACCTATAACTTTTAAATCTAAGATCTGATATCAATGTTTTTTTCTAACCACAAACATGTGTGAAAAAGTATGAAAAATATGTGATAGAGTGTTGAATTTTAAAATTTCTACTCTTATTTTATTCCTTTTGAAGTTAAAGTATTTCAGAAGGGCTGGAGAGATGGTTCAGCATTTGAGAGCACTGTTCTCGCGGAGGACCTGAATTCAATTCCCAACATCACATGGCAGCTAACAACTGTATCTGTAATTCCAGATATGATACTCTTACACAGTCATATATACAAATAAAACACCAATTCACATAAATTTAAAAAATATTTAAAGTATTTCAGAAACACCATTTTACATTTGTGATTATTAAAATTATTTAAATTAAAATAGCTCATTGAAAATATATTGTACTGTGCAGACAAAATCTTTTTTTAAAATATTGAGCATCAAACACATTTTACTTGAAACTATTATAACACAGTTTAGTTTCTACGGCATTACAGAAGTATATAATCATGGAGTTTTATTCCTAAGAAGTAGGTTTATCTTTTCTTACACTCCTATATCACTCGAAATCCAGGCCTGGATATAACTGAAAATAATAGTCACATATATCGTTTGTGTTGTTCTTTGTCTACAGAGCTCCTGGAATCTGCAATTATAGCGTTCTTCCACATCTTGATGAAAGGAGAAGAAAATCAGAAACTGTTTACCTGAGATGTCTTTAATATTATCAACACATTCAGTAGGAAATTAGTATAAAAAATGAATTGACAAAGTCTACACTGGTCTTTTGGAAGGACATAATTATATCATGATTATACCATGGTCCTTGTAAAGGCATATATTTACTGTTTGGTGCTTGAGATCAGGGCCCAAGTCTAGGAAGAATCTAGGAAAAATCTCAGGAATGTGCCTTACAATAGACAAACCTGGTTTTGCAGGGAAATTGCAGACAAGTAGATTTAAAGCTTGTGTTCCTGACAAAAGTTTAGAAAATTTTCTAAGAATTGCTGTACCCCCTAACCCCTTATTCTTGAAATGCCAAGATGTGTAGCACACCACGTACATGTGCTTTTCATTAAATACCCTCTTATCTCTGAGTTTGGGACTGAATTCCTCTGCTGTGCCAGAACAGAGGGTTCAGTACAAGTTTCCTTCGTTCTTGTCCCAAAGAATAAACTGACCTTCTTGTGTTTACATTGGAACCCAGATCTCTAGTGGTCTTTGGGGTTCCTCGACACTGGTTCAACAGTCCTATGTTCATATGGCTCTAAATAGAGCCAAGCTTTGATACCCTAAATATGAAATATAAGAAACACTCATCTCTTGGAGTGACAATAGGGGAAATGTGCCTGTGACTATATCATACACTTTTTTTAGAATCACCCAAGCCACTCAAAGACACAACAAAGAAGGAGAATTACAGACCAATTTCCCTCATGAATATTGATGCAACAATTCTCAACAAAATTTTGGCAAACCGTATACAGCAATGCATAAAAGATATCATTCACCATGACCAAGTAGGCTTCATCCCCGAAATGCAGGGCTGATTTAACATACGAAAAAGTGTAAATGTTATCCATCATATAAACAAACTAAAGGAACAAAACCACATGGTCATATCCTTAGATGCGGAAAAAGCCTTTGACAAAATTCAACACTCCTTTATGATTAAAGCCCTGGAGAGATCAGGAATACAGGGAGAATACCTAAATATAATTAAGGTGATTTACAAGAAGCCAACAGCCAGTATCAAACTTAATGGAGAAAAACTCAAAGCAATCCCACTAAAGTCAGGAACAAGACAAGGATGTCCTCTCTCTCCTTATCTATTCAATATAGTTATTGAAGTTTTAGCTAAAGCAATAAGTGAACAAAAAGAGATTAAGGGCATACAAATTGGAAAAGAAGAAGTGAAGCTATCTCTATTTGCAGATGATATGATTGTATACATAAGTGACCCACAAAATTCTTCCAGGGAACTTCTGCAACTGATAAACACCTCCAGCAATGTAGCAGGATACAAGATAAACTCAAAGAAATCAGTAGCCCTTCTATACACTAAAGATAGAAGAGCTGAAAAAGAAATAAAGGAACCATTACCCTTCATATTAGCTGCAAATAGTATTAAATACCTTGGAGTAACTATAACCAAAGAATTAACAGACCTATTTGACAAAAATTTTCAATCACTGAAGAAAGAAATTGAAGAGGATATCAGAAAATGGAAAGCTCTCCCATGTTCCTGGATTGGTAGGATCAACATAGTAAAAATGGCAATTCTACCAAAGGCAATCTACAGATTCAGTGCACTGCCTAGCAAAATCCCAACACAATATTTTTTGGACCTTGAAAGAACAATATTCAATTTCATTTGGAATAACAGGAAAGCCAGGATTACCAAAACAATTTTACTCAACAAAAGATCATCAGGAGGTATCACCATCCCTGACTTCAAGCTATAATGTGGAGCTACAGTAATAAAAACAGCCTGGTACTGGCATAAAAACAGACTTGTGGACCAATAGAATAAAATTGAGGACCCAGACATAAACCCAAAAACCTACGAACACCTGATCTTTGACAAAGAGGCCCAAAACATTCAATGGAGAAAAGATAGTATATTTAAAAAATGGTGTTGGCATAGCTGGATGGAAGTGTGTAGAGAAATGCAAATAGTTTTGAGCCTGTCACCCTGCACAAAACTCAAATCCAAGTGGATCAAAGACCTCAACTTAAACCCAACCACTTTGAACTTGATAGAAAAGAAAGTGGGAAATACACTTCTACAAATTGGCACAGGCGACCACTTCCTAAATATAACACCAGTGGCACAGGCACTAAGACCAAAAATCAATAAGTGGGATCTCCTGAAGCTGGGAAGCTTCTGCAAAGCCAAGGACTCTGTCAATAAGACAAAACGCCAGCCTACTGAATGGGAAAAGATTTTCACCAACCCTACAAGTGATAGAGGACTGATCTCTAAAATATATAAAGAGCTCAAGAATCTAGAGGCCAAAACCTTGAACAACCCAATCAAAAATGGGGTACAGATCTAAAAAGGGAATTCTCAGTAGAGGAACTACAAATGGCTGAAAGGCACCTGAAAAAGTGATCTTCATCTTTAGCCATCAGAGAAATGCAAATCAAAACAACTTTGAGATACCACCTAACACCTGTTAGATTGGCTAAGATAAAAGGCACAGATGACAGCCTATGTTGGAGAGAATTTGGAGCAAGAGGAACACTCCTCCATTGTTGGTGGGAGTGTATGCTTGTCTAGCCACTTTGGAATGCAATATGGAGGTTTCTCAGAAAATTGAGTATCAATCTCCCCAAGGACACAGCAAAACCACTTCTGGGTGTATACCCTAAAGAGGCACATTCACGCTCCAAAAGTATTAGCTCAACTATGTTCATAGCAGCATTATTTGTAATAGCAAGAACCTGGAAACAACCTAGATGTCCCTCAACTGAAGAATGGATTAACAAACTGTGGTACATCTACACAATGGAATACTACTCAGCAGTAAGAAAAAATGATATCCTAAAATTCGCAGGCAAATGGATGGATTTGGAGAATATTCTCCTGAGCGAGGTATCACAAACCCAGAAAGATAAGCAGGGGATGTACTCACTCATTAGCGGTCTCTAAACAAACAAACGAGAAAAAAGCCAAGCATGTCCAAGCTGAAACCACAACCACTGAACAGCTTGGGATAGGAAACACCCTAGACTGACCCTTTGAACCCCACTCCAACTACAGGAACACCAGACTTACTCTTGAGGGAGGGGGGACAAAACTGGATTTGGCCAGGATTGGAGACTGATCCAAGCATTATTGGGTCAGTGGGACCATAGGACTGTCTGCTCCCTGCCCAGGGAGGGGATGGGGAGTTGCGGAGAAGAAAAATGACAAGATGTAATGGGAGGGGGAAGGGACTTTGAATAAGGATATACAGGGATGAAAAAAAAATTTCAGAGGGAAAGCTGAACACAAAGAAAATATATGTGTAGCAATCTTATTTGCATTACCACCGTTGATACGTCATGCTTATGATTCTTATCCTCTTTATAGTTATTGTTGATTTTTCCTCATTTTAAATTTATGTAACTGTTTTTTTGTTAAATACAAAATAAAGAAGGAAAAAAAAAGAATCACTCAGGAAAATAAGGACACTGCTACCTGCTTTAGTGTATTGATACTAAGGCATCATTACGTGTCAGAATGCAAGTCAATTGTCTACCACCAAATGAGGACTTTGCAGTGCATGGGTAATTATACACTGGCCATTTACAAAGTGAAATGAATTTTTACATAATATAGTAATAAATACTATGCCGAATTTATGGAGAAAGAAGAAAGCAAAAAGTCAGTGTCTGAATCAGTTGCTTTTAAAGAAAACAGACATTTTAAGCAATAAAGCCAAAATAAAAGTTAGAGCAAAAGCATGACCAAATGAACCTCTGGAAAAAATTTTCTCTCTTAAAAACATTGTTTCACCTAAAACTTTAAATTATATATAAAACTTACAATTGGAAGTATATAACATCAAGCAAATAAAAAAGTGAAAATAAGGTAAATGTAAGAGAAAATTCAAAGAGAATATGATTTAGAAATGCAAAGAATAAATTTAAATGCTAAAATTTGTTAAACTGAAGGTTATATTTAAAGTTGAATGATGAGCATCTAATTAAGTCTAAATTATAAATACTGTAAGTAAATAACAAATAAATAACTGACAGAATCTTTTATATTAAGTTCCCTGAAATCTATCTTTAGAATAGCATTAAGTTAATTTGCTTGAATATGTCATTGAGTTCTTTAAATCAGTCAGGTAACATGTATCTATATGTCATGCCATATTTTTACTAGTTAAAATGTCTCATTGTAAATGAAATGTTCATAGACAGTGGGTTACAGCAGAAAACAGTTTTTTTCTTCTGGGTCTCTAAAAATTAGTTATGTGCTAATGGAATCTATCTATTTAATCATTCTGCAGGGTCAGATAGAAAACAACAAAAGCCACAACAAAAGCTACTGGGTACTACATCAAGAACTGAAAAAATTGTAAGAATGTCCAATACACGTACTAAACAATCTTACATCTAAAATATACAAAATCTCTTAACATGCAGCTATCAGCATATTAATGACATGATTTTAAAGAAACAGGCTAAAGATCAGAACAGATGTATATAATTATAACCCTAAACCTAACCCTAATCCTAACCCTAACCCTAACCCTGGACTGACCCTTCGAACCCCACTCCAACTATAGGAATACCAGACTCATTTTTGAGGGAGGGGGGACAAAACTGGATTTGGCCAGGAGTGGAGACTGATTCAAGCATTATTGGGTTAGTGGGACCATAGGACTGTCTGCTCCCTGCCCAGCGAAGGGATGGGAGTTGCAGAGAAGAGAAATGTCAAGATGTGGTGGGAGGGGGAAGGGACCTTGAATGAGGATATACAGGGACGGAAAAAAAATTTCAGAGGGAAAGCTGAACACATAGTAAATATATGTGTAGCAATCTTATTTGCATTACCATCCTTGATAAGCCATGCTTATGATTCTTATCCTGTTCATAGTTATTGTTAACTTTTCCTCATTTTAAATTCATGTTACTGTTTTTTGTTAAATATAAAATAAAGAAGAAAAAAAGAAATAAAAAGATCAATCAGAACAGATGTATATAATTATAACAGAATATGAACAAACTTCTTTGCTACAGGAAATGGACAAAAGAAAATGAGGTTTTTGGAAAGGGCAAAATGAGTAAAACACTAAGTGGACAAATGAAAGAACATTTCTGGTTAAATTCTCAGAAGTTATGAAAATCCAGTATCTTTAGACTGAAATTCCAGTAGACCTATGACATGAATGGAGTAAGAAACCAAAGTATCTACTATTCACAAACAACATAGCCTGGAATATACAGTGGTGTGCAAACAAGGACTATTGTCTAAAAGAGAATAAAAGCCATGGCTGGCAATAAGGTTATCTTCTTTCCTCCACAGGTCCACAAGTCTACTGTGATACATGTACCCATATTCAAAGTCTGGAATAAACACACTACCTACACATATAATACTGGAGATTTTGTAAAGAGAGTTTTCAGTACAGCTGAACATGGTTGTCATGTGATGTAGAGTGGCGTTCTCTTCCATGTCTTAATAGATGAAAATCCTCATCTACACAAAAACAGAATGAGAATATTATTAGTTTTTTTATCCATTGAGCTTCTAATTTTAAAAACACACAAACAAACAAAAAGAGGGATAGAGAAAGAAGCAGAACCATCTCTATTCATTCTATTCCTATTGATTAAAAGAAAAGGTTACTAACTTATATAAATATTTGGAGGATTTTTAAAACTAATGTCTCAGCAAATATGCTTGTCAAAAAAGAAACTGTATTTTATAATTCCACTGATTTAATATTCTATAAGTACAACATATAGAAATAGCAACAAGTTTAGAGCTTTAGAAAGGGAAAGAAGGTGTATTTGAAATCAACTGAGTACTTGACTGCAACCATTCTGAATGGTCCAACAATTCTGTACAAAGACTTGGAAATATCATCCTTTGACTCTGTCAACACATAAAGTATGTCAAAATGTACATCAGATGTATGTCACAAAGAATGATCCCACTAGTGCACAACCAGAAGAAAAATTTTAAATTTTGAGGAATTCCAGATGAAATGGTGACAGGTATAATGTAAGTTGCTACAGATTTATGAATAATTCTTTCAACCAACACAATAATGGGTGGATCTAAGTGATATTGGAATTATACAGAGACTGTGAGTGTCAAGCAATAATATTGAATCATAAGCTTAAACTATACCCTGAAACATCTATGGGTTAGTTATTGCATGGTAACTGAAATTATATTTTAGAATTTATTACTGAAGTATTGACTAATATTATCACATCCTTAAAATGGGAGCGTAAGCAAGGTTAAAAAATGGTTTGAGTTTATTAACTACTGGTACTACTATATAAAGTTCCTCATGTGTCATCTCGTACAGATACGAATATATAAATATATAATTTTATGTGGATATGTTTCCTTGCATAGGGTATTATTTACACATTTCCATATTTTTCTAAACTGAGGAGGCAAATTTATACATCCCTGTAGCATTGAGCACATACAGCTTTTAGAATCTATTTCTAATATTACTTTGACATAAAATGCATAACATATCAAGAAACTGTTGCTTCTAAAATACAGATAGCAAGTACTTCCAGTTAATCAGCAAATGTTGCAGTTTAAGAAAGTGTCATTAACTAAGCAGGCATGTCATAGCATATTTCAGTCTACTGAATGGTTTCATGCTAAACAACTGTAAAATGATTTGAGGAGAATCTGTGAATGATTAGACAAATTCCTATAAAAATAAATCGATAAATTTGCTTCTATCAAAAATTAAGCATACACCATTACATATTGATTAATAATTAATAACTAGAAAAGAAACCAGTAATTTCTACAAATAACTCTAAGAATTTCTATAGAAGCATTGCTCACAAATAGTTAGCAACTAAACTTGTCTCGTTCCCACTCCCATGAAGTATAAAAAAAAAAAAAATGGATCTTTTCAGAGACTACGAAAGCAAAGGTTTGTAAATATGAGCATTCTTCTTATGGAAAAGTGAAAAACACAAGGTTGTTAGTCAGGTGATCAACTGAACATTAGTAAAGAAAAACCATGTTAGTATATTCTTTCTGTTATAAATTCAATGTCTTTTAATTTTATACTGTTCCTCTGAAAAACACATTGGTCCCATGCCTGCATTAAAAATTAATTGTATAAAATATTTAAAGTAAGTATTAAGTATGTGCATTGAGGTAGAAGCAATAATTTTAAAAAGCATACCACACTGGTTAGTGATAAAAGAAATGCAGTAGGCTAGAGGGTGAGCCTACTGTATACAGTGCTTGCTATGCAGTCATGAGAATCTGAGTTTAGATACTCAACAATCACATAGGAAAAAGCTTGTTATAGTCTATTCCTGAAATTCCAGAATCAGACAGTGAAGCACAGTATTCTTTGGACAGAGTAAGCCAATTTGTCATTTACATATACCAGTTTTAACAACTAAGCCTTAGAGTGATTGGGGAAAGAAATAACCTTGATATCCGCCTTTTACAAGCACATATATGTGTGTTCACACATTAACATACACACATACAAGCAAGCATGGGCACATACACACTTATGAAATGGAGAGTAAAACATATATACGCTACATAAGAGAAATAATAGAAATTTACAAATTACTAAGATTGAGCAGTAAGGAGAAATTGGATATTGCAATATTGGGGAAAGAAAATGTAATTCAGTATATCTTATGTTATTAAAAGAGCAAAGACAGTGACAATTTAAATACATTGGTGTAAGTTAGGCATGGCAAAACAACCTTAAATGTCTGTTTTTTTTTTTGTGTGTGTGTGTTTTACACTGATAAATTATGTACACTTTATTAATACTATAATGTTCTGTATCTATGACATAGAAAATAGCTCCTATACATTTTTAACATTTTTTATTTAAAAGATATTTTTTAACACACCCAGCACTATTCCCACTCCTTTGCCTCTTCCCAGTTATTTCCCCAGCTTCTTCCCATTACATTCACTCAGCCCTTGCTCAGAGAAGGTAAAACTCTTAGGGTGAGTCAGTGAACTCTGACATATTCAGTTGGAGTTGGACCAAGCCTTTCTTCCCAGTATCAAGGCTGAGCAAGGCACTCCTGTATAGGAATTGAGCCAGTTCATAAACTAGGAATAAATTTTGGTCCCATCACAGAGGCCCCACAAACTACTCTTGCCATTTACATTCCATCCACATTCAGAAGTCCTACCCAGATTCCCCAACTGTCACTACAGAGTCAGAGAGCTCCCAATAGTTCCTGTCAGCTGTCTCTATGGGTTTCCTCATCATGATCTTGACCCCTCTGCTCATACCATCTCTCTTCCCTCTCTTCAACTGGACTGGGAGCTCAATCCAATGCTTACATTTCTGTATCTGCTTCCAACCATTGCTGGAAGAAAATTGTAAAATGACAATTATGGTGCTCATCCAGATTATAGAGAAAGGCCTCTATCTCCACCTCACCAACTCCACAATCTATCACTTGAAGACTTAGCAGGGGTCATATTTGTGAGTTTTTGGTAGGTCGCTAGCACCAGATTTCTCTCCAATCCCACAAATACTCCCTCTATCGAAGTATCTATTTTCTTTTTTTTTTATTATCTTTTCCTTTATTTGATGTACTTTTGTTCATTTATATACATTTTTTCTTTTTTCTTTTTTGTTTATTATTGTTGTGAGCCCCACCTTTAACGGCTGAGCTATGGATCTCAATGAGTTCATGGACAGTCTCATCTACATAATGCGTTCCAAGACAGCCAGAACTACATAGTGAGGCACAGATTCAAAAGTAAACAAAAATCTCTACTCAGAAGTAGAATCAGCTTAAAAGAATTTGTTTCACTTGCAGAAAAACCTGCATTCAGTTCTCTATATATACAAACATTCATATCTATAAAATAATAAATAATAAATCTTTAAAATAAATAAAATAGTTAAAATATTTTTAAAATATGTAAGATGGATAGACTGATAAATAAATTAGTACTAGTCACTACTTTAAACAATAGAAAAATGAAATCAAGCAAATCATAATGGACATGAAAATTTGACTTTGTATATTTGTGTGTGTGCTATGCACAGTTTTAAACCAGGGTTTTATTAGTGCTATGAAAACATTTTATCAGCAATATATATTAACATTGTAAGATATGAAAGATTAATTTCAAACATTTTAACATTACTTAACAGTAAATATTATTAGCCATGTAAAGAAAAAATGCTCTAAATCTGATATCAGAAACAGGAATTTAAAGCAAAATATGGTAATGCTATGACAACAGAAAAATACATGGGCTTCAATTATTGAATTTTAAGTTTGTATTATAAACTGTATCATAAAAAGACCTCAAAAGACTAAGAACAGATTTAAGAATGAGGTTTTTTTTTCACAAAATTAATATAGTTTAGTTGAGGATACTTATCATAGGAAATCAATTACAGCATCCACTATACATGCTGACACAGATGACTGTGCATCACTGACACATTTTTTTAAAAAAAAAACCAAACACGAATTAGAAGGCATCATTAAATTAGATTAGTTGTGAATATTTATTAGAAAACAATTAGGATGAATGACACAAATAGGTGACACTATGACTGGCATAATAAAATATAAAATGAACATTGTAAAAAAACATAGAGCTCAGAGAATTTCCAGTGTTTATACTGCTTTTGAACTGCAACAACACTGAATTTTACAAATATATGTATATACATTCACATATATATGTATAATTTTCAGTAAGCATGAAAAAAACATGCTGTATTTCCTCTGCTGATCACTTTACAAAATATTAGATAATCTATATTTCTGGTTAGTCAATTAATACATTTGCAAAAATAAACATGGGAATTTAAATAACATATTTAACATTTAAAAATAAGAATCCTATTACATAAGAGTAGCACATAAAATGTAACATCAGGTACATTATCATTTATTTGTAATGTATATATATGTAAACTTTCAAAGTTCTCATATCTATAGTATAATATATATGTAGGAAAATATGCTAAAATTGCAAATCAAGATAACATAACAGAAAACATGGTGTGTATGTATGGAAATACAGTTGCAGAGATCATCAGTCAAATAAAATATATTTTTTCTGAATATATTATTAATTCTTTACAGCAAATACAAACTGTCTGCATTCTACCATCTTAAGCATGGCTAGTCAGAGAAAGACCAACTGTTGGTTGGAACAACATGTAGAATTTCACATTACTTTTGTAACCCTGAGTTCAAAGATAGAATGTGAAGTGATCTGCTGAAATTTTGAGTTATTTCTGGTCTGCCTAGTTTGTGTGATAAAGCTTTTGCTTGAAGGAAAATTTGACTCATTTTTTCTACTTCTCAAAACCTTCATGTCCTTTCATTCTCTCTCACTTAAAAGTAATAACTGGATATTACTTAAATATCATTAAAATCATTTTTTTCATTCTATTGTCACAGATTATGTAGTAGTAATAATATTGCATTCTACACACTAAAATACATAGAACCTCAGCTACACAGGCAGCCATTCTTTATCAAGTTTCTCTCAGCACTAATATTTTATCAAATTTTAGATGGTAAAGTAGTATTTATACCAGAAAATGTTCAGTAAATTGTCCAGTATCTACAAAGGCTTCGCTGGTTTCTGTTGACTTCCCTACACCCAGTACAGATGCAGTCACCTTGCTCTAAAGTACTTTCAGTTGTTGCTAATAGTCCATGTCATCCATCTTCTGAACAAGACAAGCCTTGGAGAGCTGGGTCACAGCTAACATGACATCCATGCTGATGGATAGAGTGCATCTTGCCTCCTCACTGATGCCGATCTTGTCTGCTCTAGGATGTAAAGTCTGATGCACAGATTACTGATGAGCTTGGTCTGGAAAGGGATGGATCTTTATGGCAAGTTCAACTACTATCACAAAGAAGAACTGCAGCTCCACAGCCCTGAAAACCAGGATGCTGAAAAATAATTTGAGTGTTTTTCTAAAGTCAGAGCTTTATTCAAGAGATAGTAGCTAACCACATTATGCTAATACATGTTGTCTTTAAAACAACCAAAGTCACATGACACTTAAGAAGCAGATATTTGTTTGTGGTATGATTTTATCATTTTTGAAGGTGAGTCCATTTTTAAGAATCTTTCTAACTTATTCATTTACAAGATAAAGCTGGGCTGAATTTTTCTTTATCACTGTTCATTCTAATGGAATTCCACTATCACCTATTTTCTATTGAGTTGGAAAAATAATAGTCCTTTGTTATGATAAAATGCTCTTGATTCTGTGTAGAAAAAAAGAGCACAGTACTAAGGCATGGCAATTTACCTTAACAACACAGATGAGCCCATAACTACTCTCCTATTAAGGCTATTGTTTTTCTCTCTTAAAAGTCCACCTCCAAGGTTTGAGTATTTCAGAGTTGTCTCCAAACAAAATGTGTTTCTTTTCATAAAACTTCACTTATGTCAGTTGAACTGTTATTCTGGGTAAAAAAAAAAATGGAGAAAGAAAAGTCATTTCTATTTTCTCCTAAAGGCATTTTATTCATGAGGCGAGTCTAAATGGCAAAACCAGATTTCTTCTGTAAGTTTCTTCACAAAGATAAATGTTATTCTACTTATAAGACATAGCATGTGACATGAAAGTGCTGGATAATTTAGACCAAGATTTAAATGTCCATTAAATTAAACTGTATTTTCTTTTTCCATTTGAATCCTTCCAAACATTTTTTTTATAACGAAATTAGCTATTGAACCATAAAATAAATTTAATTGTGATACTGTGTATTATGTAATTCTAAAATAAAGTTTTAAAAGATTTTAATTTAGAAAAGTCAAATTTATATAATGCTTATATGTACATAAATAGGCCTATGTATCCATTTATATATGAATAAGCATACACATATATATATTGTAGTAAGTGTGGAAAAAAGGAAGTAGATAGAACTATTCTTTTTTTGAGCTATTCTTATGAATTGATTAAATTAATAAAAAATAATTTGAAATGGTTATAGTCACAATAACATATGCACACAAACATGTTAAGGTTTGCAAATATCATATGTAAAAATATACATGCATATATAGTATGTATATATATTTTATATGGTATTTTGCATATTTAAATTACTGCTTTTTAGACATTAAAAAAGGGTATCTGACAAATTACTGCTACTGAAACCTCCATGCTTTGTCAATAATTTTTGTGAATTTATAGTTATTCAACAATGTTTTATATTATGAGATTCTCAAACATTTAATTATGATTCAGACAAAGCATACTCTTGACAAATATTCCAGTTACTTTTTCAAATAATAGGCATGTTTCTTTCTGAATAAAGTTTTCTAACATTCATTTCCTTAGAGTATTCCTATTGAGTATAACTGTTGAAAATCCTCTTCCTCATTTGAATATAACCATCAAATATAGGTAGAAGTATAGGTAGAAATTAGCAAGCTGGAATCTCTCACTGATAATCATCTTCAGCCCTAGCTTTAGTTCTGGCTACCCACTAAAGGGGCTTGTACAAAGAGGATGATCTCCCTGGGAAGTTGAAATTCTACCTGAAAAGTAAAAGGATCAAAAGGTAAACAATGTGATAATTGCCCATTCTTAATATTTAAAACTCCATATAAAATAACTGTACATTAATCATATAAGAGGATGATAGATAAATCAGATTATGATGAAACTCATCAAGGAAGTATGATTTTCTTCTTATAAAGCATGTCTTTTTCAAAAACACTATTTTTAATTGATTTTAATATGTTATTTTCTCTGATTTTTAGTCTAAACAATATGATCTGACTTATATTTGACTGTCAGCATAGTTGTTGCTTTTTAAACTCTCAAGAAGACTATGATTTTGACAAAATTCAGAGTGATTGTTCCCAATCAGAAGAGTCTCTGGCTATTTTGTGGTGAATGTTGCATATCTTGTATACTACACTGTGTGTTTCCCATGGACAGTTATATTTCAATGGAATCCCTCCCAGGTTCTCTGATAAGTTATATCCTTGGACATTAATGTTTACAGTATCTTCATTTCCCTTGCTACATCTGGGGAGAAAACTAGCCCTATTAATTTCTGTGAATATAAGAACTGAACATCAGTGTGGCTAACATAAGCCCTGGAGTCTAGCTTTAGAGAAAATAGAAACAAATTAAAAAGCAAGTCAGTTCTTTTTTTATCCCTTAGCATGCCAACTTTATTAGTACTGTCTTTAACTACTTTTCCATAATCTTATCTAAGTGAATAAGACTGTGCCTTGTGTAAGTTACCCCATATTGCATGAAACAGTAGATTTCAAGCTATACTTTGTTCTAGATACCTTTATTTTATAAACCAACATATGGATATACTTTGAGCAAAAATGCTGGGATAAAACAACTCTGCATGTTGTTCAGTAGATATTACCGCCTTTTAGCCACACATGAAACAAAGACTATTAAATAGTATTTCTAATAATGAAAAGATATGTCTTATAAAGTTAGAAAAGTGATTGGAAAATATGTGTATGTATATTTTTTCTCTTTCAATATATATAATTTGAGTACTTACTGAACCCAGTAGAACAAGAAGGTGCAGTATTATCAGCTGGAGTCAACAAAGACTACATAAAGTGTCAATCTCACCAACCTGTAATCAAAATAACCTCAGTGCACATCAAGGGACAATAGACAGCAAACTGTGATGTTTCCTCCAGGCTTTAGCTAATCTCCATGAAAATGCCACCACTAATATAGTCTCCTAAATTGTCGGTTTATTTATCAGTCTACCCATTTCACCTAGTCTTATTCATTCTCTACAAACTTTTGTGGTTTTGTGCTCCATTTTCTCATCTCTACACTTCTATAGCCTTATGGAGCTAAAATTGACTGAGTCTCAGGCCTGATGTTACACTGTGCCTAGTTGTCTGGCTCTATGATTCTCCAATAGCTCTCTACAACATTGTTGTTAATACATATGTAGATACCTAGAGTAGGTTATATCATGTCTGCTATTAATTCTTTCTCTGGAAGAATGTTTCCGTTATCCATTCTACTTTGATCGTTTTGTAGGTGTACTATAATATATTGGTGATAGTTAGAAATATGGTTGATTAATAATAGACAGATTTTCATAGCGATAATTATCACATGATATGTAATGTGTAATCTCAGAGTGAGCATTTAAGATCTGAATAAAAAAATTGTGCTTAACAACTCTCAATGTCAAGGGAAATTGAAGCTACTTGGGAAATTGTAGCTAACTAAATCAATAAAGCTTGTGGATTTATTATTTTCAATAAATCCTAGAAATACAATAAAGCATTAATGTGTCCTGTTTTTCTTCAAGCATCATCATGAATCTCAGCATTGAAATCTCATTTGCCTTTCACTGTAATGAAGATGATTTTATTTCTTATTTCATAAGTCTTTTATAAAATGTAGCTTATGCAAGACTTATGTGCACCTGACCATATAATCATTTCTTTACATTTGCCATTTAGAGAAAGGGTCTCTTTTTCTTATCTCCTCTTCCTCCCGATCTCTGTCATCATTAATCCTCTCCCTTTCCCCCTCCTACTTCTTTTTCTAACAGTGAATAGGACATCATATAATAACAAATTCAACCTGTCTTTCAGTTGATCAGCAATTTTGGTAAATTAATTCCAATATTTGCCTTGTGTTTTTCTACACTGTAAAGATGTGTCACTTGTTTTGGTTTAATGAAGAGCTAAATGGCCAGTAGCAAGACAGTATTTTCCAGGGACAGATATGCTGCAAAGAAGAAAAAACATTTTATGAATTGTCACAAGCCAGCCAGAGTGAAAGCAGCATGGCCTTTACAAAGTAAAGGTATCTGAGCCATGTAAAATAATATAGACTAAAAGATATAGTTAATCTAAGTTATAAGAGCTAGTTAGTAACAAGAATAAGCTATCACAATTAACAAGTAATCTTTGTAAGGCAAATTGAGAGCTGGCAGGCAAGACAAAAAAAGTCCCACTACAAATGGCACCCAATTTCTGGCCATGTATGTGTATATCCATATGACCTAAGAAAGTTTTTTTTTAAAAGAGTATAAAAATAAAAATAAAGCCAATCATGGATATCTAGTCTTGTGTCTGTCATATTGGCTGCAGTCTCCTGGCAGCTGCCTGCTTGAATCAGCAATCATTGCCCCATGTACTAAGCTACATGCGGGGTGTAATGTTTTGTTAATACAGACAGAAAAGTTTACAGATACCCACAAAAGCAGGTTGAGATGAGATGAAAAAAAATAAAACTTCAAACAGGTTACAGTGTGTTTAAAATGTGTTTGTGGACTTAAGAAAGAAAAAAAAAGAGTATAGACTGTCACAAAAAAATGTTTAAAAAATAATAAATTATTTTAAGAAAGAAGTAAAGCAATATAAGAAAAAATATTCTACATAAGCTACATAAGAAAGGAGAATACACAGTGATGCTGACTTCTATATGATGTCTTGTTACCTTAGAATTATTTTAATGCTAATGTACAAAACACAGTATTTTCTGAGAGGCATTGGATTGTGAAACTACTAAATATAATCAATGGATTTTAAAAATATCTTACCTTCAAAATGGAAGTCAGAACTATGTGTTGTGTTTGTGAACAGGCTTGATTTTGTTTCCACAGAAAATGAAAGGTTTTGAATTTTTTCAGATTACTAAAAATCAAAATTGACCAGTAGAGACCTCCTGAGTATCTTGGCTACAGATATGAGAGATGAAGTCAAAAAGGACTATGAGGAAGGTGATGTGTAAGTTGTTCCCTTGACAAGGGAACAACTCTTAAATGAGATGAGACATAATAAATCTTATTGGCTAGAGTGCTCATGACTTACTATTACATGTTATCATTTCATATGGCATAGACATAGTTTATATTATAGTTTGAGTATATAGTCCAAACTGACTTACAAAATTGTTAGATGTTCTTTATCTTCTCAAACATAAAACAAAAAATTGTGTTTAACTGTATTAATACTTGTTTTAATGAGGATATGTATCGTCCCTTTGAATGTTTATGAATTTTCAGAACAAGAGAATAAAACACCAATGAAAATGAGTGGCTCAAGTGATCCAGCTTCTCAGAATGCCTGTTTTAGTTTCTGTGAAGTTCAGCATTCAGAACAACTGCATGGCTGCTGGCTGAGTTAGTTCAGCCTCAAAGACAACTCCAGGCAGGATTTCAGATAAGCCTTGAACATTTTCCTTTTCACAGAGAGTAAACAACAAAAAAATACAGCTAACCCTCCTAGGATTGACAATTAATTTAATTTTCTCAGGATTTCCTGAGGATTTCATATCTCTCAAACAACAGGAAGTAGTATAGAGGACATGAAGCCCACATTCCCAAAATGTTGGGAGGATGGGTTTTTATCATGTGATGGTTTATAGATGTTTGTCATAATTTAGGAAAGGTTAGTTAGAAGTTTCTATTGGTTATGGTCAGAAAAAAATCTAAACAAATGAGATCCTAGGCTCTTTTTATAAAGAAACATAAAATTTACTATGAATGATGAGATAAAACAGAGGACTGTTTAGTCTACTTTTAAACAATAACTAGTCTCAAATATTCTGCATTAAAAAAGACTTTTATATATTGATACAGATTTAAGGTTGTTTTTGCTTGATAGATATAGATAGATATTTGAATTTTGTTTAATGTCTTGTACCTATGTAGTTCATTTAACAAAGTTATGTAAAGTTTTCTTGAAAAATATTAAAGATAATAAATACAATATTTAAATTCAGATCTGTTTATATCTCCTAAGTCATTATGTCATACATAGTATAAATTTTAAAGTATTCACTAAGGTAACATAATCTTTGTGCATATATACTCTTAGAATTACATGAAATAAAACTGACAAAAATATCTTTATATTTTTCTAATGTGTTCATTTGAAAAAATTCTGGAGGATTTTGAAAAGTTCCAGTAACTGTGATAAAACTAATGTATTCCAATTATCTTGAAAAACATTTGTTATTGTGTGGTAATTACACAACCACAAAAAGAGAAATTCCTCATGGTTTTTTTTTTTTTTTCACTTCAATCTTACTAAAAGCAATCTACAGATTCAGTGCAATTCCCATCAAAGTCCCAACACAATTTTTTTACAGACCTTGAAAGAATAGTACTCAATTTTATTTGAAATAACAGAAAAGTCAGGATCGCCAAAAAATTTAAGCAAAAACATTCTTTTATTCATTGAAAGATGATGGGTGAATAAAGTGATTTAAAACACACACATACACAAAACAAAACTGTAGTAACTGGAATGAGACTCAGAGCCAAATATCGGGGGAAGGCTGAAATATCAGAGAGAGGAAGCACCACAGTCAATTCTTACCCAGCTGTCTTGTAACTTCCTAATACTTGCTCCTGATCACTTCTGTGTGGCTTCTACAAGTTGCTTCTCTTTCTGCCTGGTTTCTATGAGCCCTTATATACTTATGACACCCAGATTAGAATTAAAGGTGTGTAGCCTTGAACTCACAGAAACAGAAGAATTTCTGTCTCTGGAGTAATGGAATAAAGGATGTAGGTCACCACTCCCAGATTTCCCTGTACTGAGATTAAAGGTGTGTGTGATTGACTTAGGTGTTTATCTTAGTACTCAAATTGTGTATGATTGACTCAGCTCTTTATCCTTGTATTCAAGGATCAAAGATTTCCTGAGCTGTCTGCCTAGTATTTGACTGTGTGGTCTCTCTGATATTCCAGGATTTATTAAATATTTAGCTTATATCCACATATTTCCTTTTATGTCAAAAATAAAAAAGAACGTTATAACTAACATAGGAAAAACATATACAAAAGGAACAATAATTACATACAATAATATACAAACAATAATTACATAAGAAATGTCCAGGTTTTTAACAATGGAAAATGTGAAGAAAGTATTCCATTGTTATCTTATTTTGGTGTGTCCAAAGGATTGTATCTAATCCATTTTGGATCTAACTTGTATTACTAAATACTATATTTCAATGTCTCTTAAACATATACATTTTAACTTCAAAATGAGTTTATTTTCTAAAACTGTCACTAGAAAACTATAACTATTAACTACCTGATTTTCAAATTCCTGAGATCGAAAAAGGAAATAATTAAGAAAATAGCAACTTCCAAAATTGTAAGAAATGAAACAGCTGGCTGCCTGGGCAGTCACCTATTGTTTTTTTGTTGTTGAAGCATCCATCTTTGGCCTACAGGCCTAGCATGTCTGATAGACTTCTCTGGGCAGGGCAGCAGGATATTCCCAGGGTCCTTTCTACGTTGTCTTGGCAAGGTTTGACAATTCTTTTGTGTGTTTCTCCTTCTTGTGCATTTTGAATATCATATTGTCTGCAGTCACAATAAGAGTACTTTCTTGCCCAGTGACTAAGTTTTGTTACAAAGAAGATTAATTCATATGGAGAAGTTTCCTTGATGTCCATAATCTTCTCTGAAGTGGATTGGTGCTGCCAGGAGCAGATGTCACATTGTCAAAAAAAAAAAAAAAAAAAAAAAAAAA
>PVIH01018023.1:0-39847 GCA_004025045.1 Sigmodon hispidus | reverse complement strand
AAGTGGAGACTGATCTAAGCATTACTGGGTCAGTGGGACCATAGGACTGTCTGCTCCCTGCCCAGGGAGGGGATGGGGAGTTGCAGAGGAAAAAAATGACCAGATGTGTTGGGAGGGGGAAGAGACCTTGAATAAGGATATACAGGGATGGAAAAAAAAATTCAGAGGGAAAGATGAACACAAAGAAAATATAGGTGTATCAATCTTATTTGTATTTCTTCCCTTGATAAGCCATGCTTATCATTCTTATCCTCTGTATAGTTATTGTTAACTCTTCCACATTTTAAATTCTTTTTACTGTGTTTTTTTTTGATAAATACAAAATAAAAAAAATTTTAGATGTTGTTTTCTAAACTTATTTAGATATTATTCTATTAAGAAAACAATGTTGCTACTAAACCAGACATTTATTTTTTGTGTGTAAAACTCATAGAAAAATGGTATTGTTTTATTTACATAATGTCAAACATAATTAGGAAAAGCATTGGAACAATTTTATACTTAAGTGGTTGGTTACCATGTAATTATAAAATAGTAACGCATAATATCTGTAAATAAAATATTAGCAATCAAAACAACATCTAACTATAATTAAATTCATTAATTCTATGACTATGTGCTATAGAACATAAAATTAATTATAAAACTTCCAAGGTAAATGTAGAAGTGGGAAGAAAACATGCTATTTTTCCTATCAAATTAGATAAGATAAGAGATATAGATGATAATTATTTTCTATTTTGATTTTAAATAAGTAAAAAGAGTCTTTTTACTTTGGTCTTTGTATGTGCCATGAATTGATATAAATTCAAAAACATGTCATCAAATGAAGATATCTAAAAAAGAAAAAGAAATTCTAATTTCTAGAAATGCCAAATTATTTATATAGTATAAACATATAAGGGTCTTTATTTTGGTTTACATGCTCATATTTGGAAAAAATATGGTCTTGGCTTCCTTTTCACTCTGTGCTTAAAATTTGTTGTTTATTCGGTTCTGCATCTTTTTTATACTTATCTGTCCTTGAAACGGTTTCCTTGAGCATTACCATTTGTACATCATGCTATTTTAGAGTAAAAGATCTTTATTTTTACAAATAATATTTAATTTTATTTTTTCTTTATGTGTATATTTGCCTACATGCTTTATTTGTATATGACCCATTTGTGCCTGGTGTTTGCAAGTCTAAAGAAAGGCATTGAATCCCTTGGAACTGGAGGTGAGCACAATATGGGTGCTAGAAATAGAATCCAAGTCCTCTGCAAAAGCAGCAAATGATCTTAAATACTCAGATTTTTCTCTGTCTTCAAGGTGAAAACAATCTTTAGAAAACAGTATAAAAGGGAATGGGTACACTGTTGGCAATTCAGTGTATGGTTATATATTTGAAAATTATGCCTGGATATAGTGATGGGTAATTGACAGAATATATGTCAGATAGCAGGAAGGATAAATGGACAGATAATTAGATCCATTTATGTTTAGTTGATTATATAGGTAAATATATGTATAGTTTAGATGAGTTGAAAATCTCAAACAACATATTTTCAATGACTTCCAAAATGTATCTTTATTTTCTGCATTTGTTTAGAGTGGCATCACTGTTTAGCATCACAAATAGACCTTTATATTCACTTATGCAACCTCACACTCTTCATATAACACCTGAATCATCCAAAAATTATATCTATTAGTGATAATTTAGGTGTATTTTTCATGTCTTTAGATTTTAAATCTCATTCAACTTCCATCATTATTTTAGAAAAATTACCTTGCCTTGGAATCCATGACTTTAACTCTCATAAAGTTCAGAAAGACAATGCAGAACCTTTATGCAAATACTGTGCATCATGAACTATATTAAAGGGTATCTTAGGTATGACTGACCTTAAGAAAAATCATGAAGGAAATCTGAACAATGTCTTGGGTGAACAGCAGTGTTTGAGGGGCTACAAGTAGATGTCAGATGACCAGAAGATAAATTATTTTCTATGGGTCATGAATTATGAGCATCAAAAATCACAACCTAACATGAGCGTAGTCCATATATAGTCCTGACAGATGGAGCGATTCAGTACAACAGAAGGTTAAAAAGACAGACTGACATCAGGATGTTCAAATCTCCACCTCCACCACTTTTTCCACAAGGAAAATGGCTCCTTTTGTGAAGGGAGAGCCAGGTATGTTTTTCTGGTAGTGTCTATGATCATATTGTTTAGCAGAGTGCTGTGGAAAAAAATCATGGATGCATCATAAATATGTTTCAACTAAAAATTAAGAGAATTTGCAAACCACTTGAGACTTCAAGTTTTTATATTGAAATAATTAGTCTTTAATTGTTGTGATGAGTTTGCAGGTATCAACCTGCATGACTAAAAAACTGATAATGACATTTAATTTCTTATTAGTTTCAATAATCTACTTCCTTCACTTTCAAATTGGTTCAATAAAATTTCAAATTTAATTATGAGGTTTCACTTACTAAAATTTAGTATTTACTTATTTCTTATTTCTAGAGACTATTTAAGATACTCTTACATGCATTTTCTTTATTACGGTATAAATAATTTAGCAAGTCTTTGTGATTCTGTTACTATTTCATTCCAAAAAAAGAAAAAATACTATTTCTTTAAAACATTCTTGGCTGTGAACAGCATGAATGCGTGATGTCCTAGGCGAAGTGGGAGTCAGGCAGCTTCAGACAGCGAAGATCCTGTGAGCAAGAAATCATGCACACTCTAGATCTGACAAAAGACACACAACCCCTATAGCCACAACAGACTAAGATTTCACTAAGACCTGACTAAAATGAACCAAGGAAGCAATGGGTAGGTTCCAGTGCAAGAATACATATAACAATATAAAAAACAAGAAAGCACCACCAGAAGAAGCTGATGGTTCGACAATACCAAGGCCTGAAAAAAGCAATGAAGAGGAAACAGAAGGAAGCAATATAAACACCCTTATGAAGATTATAGAAGCCTTAAAAAAGGATATGAAAAAGTCCCTTAAAGAAATAGAAGAAAAAACAATTAAAAAATTGGAAGAAGTTAACAAATCATTGAAAGGAAACCAAGAAAGAGAAATCCGACAAATAAAATAATCATTCCAGGAACTAAAAATTGAAATAGAAACAATAAAGAAGGCACAAAACAAAGCAAAGGATGAAATAGATAATGTGCAGTAACTATCTGGAACTATACATACAAGCATAAGCAATAGAATCCAAGAGATGGAAAACGGAATCTCTGGAGTGAAAGACTATTGAGTAGTAATAGATAAATCACTCAAAGAAAACATCAAAACCAAATAATCCATAACACAAAATATTCAGGAAATCTGGGACACCATGAAAAGACCTAACTTGAGAATAATAGGTATAGAAGAATGAGAGGAATACTAGCTCAAATGCACAGATAATGTATTCAATAAAATCACAGAAGGAACCTTTCCTAATCTAAAGAAGGAAATGCCTATAATGATACAAGAAACTTATAGAACACCAATAGAATAGACCCCCCAAAAAAGTCTGCTTACCAAATAATAACTAAGTCACAAAGCATACAGAACAAAAAAAAATTAACAGCTGCAAAGGAAAAGTGCCAACTTACCTATAAAGGTATATCCATCAGAATAACACCAGACTATTCAATAGAAACAATGAAAGCAAGAAGATCCTTATCAAAAGTTACACAGACACTAAAAGAGTATAACTGCCAACCCAGACTACTACACCCAGAAAAACTATTAATCATCATAGATGAATTAAGCAACATATTTCACAACAAAGACAAGTTGAAACAATACCTATCCACAAACACAGTACTACAGAAAGCACTTTAGGGAAAACTTCAATCTAAGGAACCCAGATACACCGATAAAACCACAAAAAATTGATAATTCAACAGAAGAAAACCCTAAGAAAGGAAATACACACAAATGATCATCAAAAATAACAAAAATTATCAGTAGTCAGTAATATACCTTAACATCTATGGTCTTAACTCACCTATAAAAAGACACACCCTAACACAATGGAAATGGATACAAAAACAAAAGCCAACCTTCTCCTGTATACAAGAAACACACCTCAACTCCAAAGACAAAAACAGACTCAGAGTAAAAAGATGGAAAAAGACTTTTCAATCAAATAGCTCCAAGAAACAAGCTGGTATTGCTATACTAATACCCAACAAAGTAGACTTCAAACTAAAATTAATCAAAAGAGACCAGAACGGATATTATTTATTTGTCTTAGGAAAAATTGATCAAGATGAGATCTCAATTCTAAATATTTGTCCCTAACATAAGAGCACCTTTGTATGTAAAAGAAACACTGCTAAAACTTAAACTCACATCAAATATCACACTCTAATAGTGGGAGACTTCAAAACCTCACTTTCACCCTTGGACAGCTCAATCAGACAAAGACTCACCAAAGAAATAAGGGGTCTGACACATGTTATGTTGCAAATGGACTTCATAGATATTTAGAGAGTCTTTCATCCAAACACAAAGGAATATACATATTCTTCAGTACCTCATGAAACTTTATCTAAAATTGACCACTTACTTGGTCATAGGGCAAATATCAATAGTTACAAAAATGAGAATAAACCCTTGTATCATATCAGACTATATATAGCCCAAAGTTAGAATTCAACAACAACAAAAATCAGAGGAAGCTTACAAACTCATGGAAACTGAACATGTCTACTTTGAACCACCTCTGGGTCAGAAAAGAAGTTAAGAAAGTAATCAAAGACTTTCTAGAACTTAATGAAAATGAATCCACAGCATATACAAACATATGGGACACAAAGAAAGCAGTGTTAAGAAGAAAATACATAGCACCAGATGCCCGTATAAAAAACCAAGAGAAAGCACACACAAGAGACTTAACAACTTAGCTGAAGGCTTTAGACCAATTAGAAGCAAACTCACCAAGCAAAAGTAGATGATGGGAAGTAATCAAACTTAAGGCTGAAATCAGTACAATAGAAACAAAGAGAACAATACAAAAATAATCAATGAATCAAAAAGATGGTTCTTTGAGAAAGTCTACAAGATAGGCAAAACCTTACCCAAACTAACCAAAAGACAGACAGAGAGACAGAGTATTCAAATTAACAGAATCAGAAATGAAAAAGGGGACATAACAACAGACCCTAGGAAATTCAGACAATTATCAGGCTATACTTTGAACATTTATACTATACTAAAATGGAAAACCCAAAATAAATAAACAACTTTCTGGACAAGTACCAAGTACCAAAATTAAATAAATAACAGATTGAAGACCTAAGCAGACTTTTAACACCAAAGGTAATTGATGCTGTCATTATAAGCCTCCAAATAAAAAATGTCAGATCCAGATGGTTTCAGTGCAGAATTCGATCAGACATTCAAAGAGGAATACCAATACTCAACAAAGTGTTCCATGCAGTGTAAACTAAAGGAATGCTACTAAACTCTCTTTATGAGGCCACAATCACCCTGATATCCAAACCACGCAAAGATGCAATAGAGAAAGAGAATTATAGACTGATCTCCCTCATGAATATTAATGCAAAAATACTCAACAAAATTCTGACAAACTGATTAAAACAACATATAAAAAGTTGTCCATCATGATCAAGTAGGCATCTTCCGAGAAACGCAGGGATGGTTCAACATATAAAAAACTATAAATGTCATCCATCATATAAACAAACTGAAGGAAAAAAAAAAACACATCATCATCTCTTAGATGCTGAAAAAGCCTTTGACAAAGTCCAACATCCCTTTATGATAAAAGTCCTGGAGATATTAGGAATACAGGGAAAATACCTAAGTATAATAAAGGCAATTTACAAGAAGCCGACAGCGAACATCAAACTAAATGGAGAAAAACTCAAAGCAATACAACTGAAAAGAGGAACTAAACAAGGATGCCTCCTTATCTATTCAATACAACCAGGTTCTTGCTATTACAAATAACACTGCTATGAACATAGTTGAGCTAATGCCTTTGTAGCAAATCACAACCACTGAACAACTTGGGATCAGAAACACCTTGACTGACTCCTTGGATCCCACTCCCCCTAGAGGAACACCTGACTCAGTCTTGAGGTTGTGGGGAGAAAACTGGATCTGCCAGGAGTGGAGGCTGAACTAAGCAATATTGGGACAGTGAGACCTTGGGACCTGACCGCCTGCTGCCTGCCCAGGGGGGAGGATGGGGAGTTGTGGAGAAGAGAGAATGACCTGATGTGGTGGGAGGGGGAAGGGACCTTGAATAAGGATATACAAAGATAGAAAGTGTGACTTCTTTGTTCATAATAATAATTAAAAAAAAGAGAGATGATAGGTGAATAAAGTGATTTAAAACACAAACACACACACACACAAAACGAAACAAAACTTCTGGTTTGTCTGTAGAAGGGTTGCTTAACAAAAATTTGTGGTGGCCATAGTGAATCCGTGGGCATTAGCTGTGACAAACTGTGCTTTCTTTATCTGCAGCTGAGTCTAGCTTGGCTTCAGAAGCTTTAGATTTTATTTTTTGTGTCTCATTTATTTTAGAAAAAAAAGAGAAGTTTTATTACTGTTTGGGATTTTTGTTATCTATTCTGAATATTTTGCTTTTTATATGATGTTTTACATTGATTTTCAAAAATGATAAAAAAGATAAAATCAAAAACAACAAGCAAAACAAAAAAAATCTTTCATATATTTAAAGCACTGCATATATTTATTGTTCTCCATAATCCCACCAGCACATAGCCTATCTTTTCCAAACTAAATTTATTTCTGTCTTGTGTATATGATTCATTAAATTTTTAAAAAACAGAAGTATACTTTTTAAAGAAATTATTCTTTGTTGAGGTTGCAAAACAATTTATGCCATTGTAAAGTGTTTAAAAAACTTAAGCCTCCAGAGATTAATATTCTTGAGTGTGATTTTTTAGCCTATATTTTCTTCTTGGACTTCAGATTATATATGATTCCCAAGAAGTTTTCAAAACTTTGAAGTTGTATGTGTGTATGCATACATTATTACAATCAACAAGGAATGTTGCCATATTTTTAGCAAATTGTGTGATAGGTCTGTCATCATTTACAAACAAGGTAAAAATCAATGTTGCAAATGAAGATATTCTTCCATCCATGATATCATAAATGCACAGATTTGCTTTAGAAAATTGACATTTTTTTCCCTTGAGTGATGTTGAAGCTAATTTCTCATTAGGGCTGAAGAAGTGCAAGATGAGCTTGAACCAATGAGGCACATTACACATATGAAAGGTCTGTCTAGTGTATTTCTTTGATAATACAGAGACACACTCATCCTTTGTCTTTTTAATTAATATTATGTTCCAAATTGCCAAAGCGCAATGATCTTTAATCATATGCTTTTAGACAAATGACTTGCATCAGCTATCCACATTCCCATGGGGCCATAGCCTCAAGGATGTCATTGGTAATTACCTGTCACGTCCACTTAAAGCAGTCTTAAATAATTAACACATTAACACTTATGCAGTCTTGTCTCTTTAGTGACTGTGCAATCATATTACACTCTTAGCTGTTTCTCCTTGTTTTCTTAATATTTTCTAAACTTTTATAGCTGATTTCTGTTTACACAGTTCTAAGTACATGGGCATTTCTGCTTGTATCCTTAAAAAGAATTCAGAATATTTTGGAAAAGATAGTGGATTTTTAAGAGACTATGGAGTTTTGTTCTATTATCCTAAGTAAAGTATTTGAAAGTCATATTTCTTATTGTACACGTTTGCTAATATTCAACTTAAATATTTATGTAGACAAAGTAGAGAAAACAAGTCATAACTATAACACATCATATATGTAAATAACTCTTTAACATTTTAGCTCTTTTAAATAATCAAGACAGAGTCTTATGAATGTACTAAATGCTGAATTTTGATCCTCCTGCATCTATTGTCTGATTGATAGAGTAATGGACATGAACCACCATGCCCAGTTTTTAAAGTTTTATTGATCAAAATAGGGCTTTATGTACAGAAGGTAATCAACTGACTGAGTTACATCCTGATCCCTTGTTTGTAAAGTTCTTTTTAGCTCAGCATCCACTGCAGCTAGGTCCGATTTCATATCATCTGCAAATAGAGTTAGTTTCACTTCTTCCTTTCTGATTTGTATTGCATTATTCTCCCTTTGTTCTCTTATTTCTTTATCTAGAACTTCAAGAATTATATTGCATAAAAAAGGAGTGCAAAAATAGCCCTGTTATGTTAACTGATTTTTAGTGGGATCGTTTTGAGTTTTTGTACATTTAGTTTCATGTTGGCTGTCAGCTTGCTGTATATTGCCTTTAATATATTCAGGTATTTTCCCAGTATTATTGATCTCTCCAGGACTTTTATCATGAAGGAGTGTTGGATTTTATCAAAGGCCTTTTCTTCATCTAATGAGATGATCATGTGGTGTTTTTTTTTTCAATTTGTTCATATGATGGATGACATACACAGTTTTTTTGTATGTTAAACTATTCCAACATCTCTAGGTTGAAGTCTACTGGACTGTGGATGGTATTTTTTATTTGTTGTTGGATTTGGTTGGCCAGAATTTTATTGAGAAATTTTGCATCAATGTTCATGAGGAAAAGTGATCTGTAATTCTCATTCTTTGTTGCATCTTTGAGCGGCTTGTTTATCAGGGTGATTGTGGCCTCATAAGAAGAGTCTGACAATATTCCTTCAGTTTCTACTGTATGGAACAGTTTAAGGAATATCAGTATTAGTTCTTCTTTGTCTGTCTGGTAGAATTCTGCACTGGGGTGACTTTTAATAACAGCTTCAATTTCCTTTAGGCTTATAAGTCTGTTTAGGTTCTTAATCTGATCGTGATTTAATTTTGGTAAGTGGTATCTGTGCAGAAAGCTGCCCATTTCTTCTAAGTTTTCCATTTTTGTGGAGTATAGATTTTCAAAGTATGACTTGAGAATTCTCTGGATTTCCTGGGAGTCTGTTGTTATGTCCCCCTTTTCATTTCTGATTTTGTTGATTTGCATACTCTCTCTCTTCTTTTTGGTTAGATTGTACAAGGGTTTATCTATCTTGTTGACTTTCTCAAAGAACCAACTCTTTGATTCATTGATTCTTTGAATTGTTCTTTTTGTTTCAATTGTATTGATTTCAGCTCTAAGTTTGATTGTTTCCTGCCATCTACTCCTTCTAGGTGAGTTTGCTTCCAACTGTTCTAAGGCTTTCAGCTGTGCTGTTAGTTCTCTAGTGTGGGATTTCTCTAGGTTTTTCATATAGGCATCTACTGGTATGAATTTTCCTCTCAACACTGCTTTCATTATGTCCCATAAGTTTGGGTATGTTGTGGATTCATTTTCATTAAATTCTAGGAAGTTTTTTATTTCTTTCTTAATTTCTTCCTTTTCGCAGAGGTGGTTCAGTTGACTGATGTTTAGTTACCATGAATTAGTATGCTTTCTCTGATTTTTGCTTTTGAAACTAATTTTAGTTCATGGTGATCTGATATGGTACAAGAAGTTATTCCCGTTTTTTAATACTTGTTGATATTTGCTTTATGACCACGTTTTTGGTCAATTTTAGAGAAAGTTCCATGGGATGCTGTGAAATATGTATACTCCTTTGTGTTTGGTTGGAAGGTTCAGAATATATCTATTAAATTCATTTGGGTCATAAATTTTGTTAGATCCCCCATTTCTCTTTGGAGTTCTGTCTGGAGGCTGGAGGCTTACCAGGAGATACTGGGAGGGAAAAGAGATGGAGACCAAAGGGATACATGGAAAATAAATGATTTTATTTCATAAATAAAAATTTTTATAAATTAAAACAAATTTTTCTTTAAAAAAAACCTATTAATATTTAGTAACTGAAATGTTGAAATTTGATGGCCTGTTTTGAAAAGATTTCTTACTAACTAAATTTTTTTCTAATAAAGTTTACTCCAGGACAGTGAAGTTGTAGCAAGCCTATATTTTTAAGTGTTACAAATACTGTTTACAGGCAAGAGGTATTTTTCCAACTTTCTGCTGAGATTAAAATGTGAGGGTAGGGAAGAAAAACTTGTAGTACAAAATGATTTCTCTAATTCTTGAAAGGGAAATAGAATAGATTTTGTGTTTATACGCATAGGGCAAGGGGGATAGGAACAGGAAAAGAAGGTAGCAGAGGGGGAGAGAGGACTGAAATTGGGGACATTTGGGAGGCAATGGGGAAACAGTGTAGTGGAAACTCCTTGAAAATTATTAGGGTGAACTTAGTGAGGATTCCTAGTAATGAATTGTACAGAGATTGTTACCAGTCAAAGCTTTCAGTGGTAGAATTGGGACACCAACTCAACCACAAGACCTTCAACCTACACCTTGTCCTGAATGCAAGATGTTCTAGGGCAACGGTGGCTTATAGGTGCTGGGAGAGGATGGTGTAGAACCAAAGAAGACTGGCAAAACCAAGCACAGCAGGCCAGAAAATGTCAATTAAATGATACTAATGATGTTCTGCTATAACTTGTAGATCAGATCAGTGACTAGCCTAGTCAATACTAGAGGTTTCTTCTGGCAGCTTATGGGAACAGATGCAAAGACCCATAGTCAAACATTAGAGCTCAAGGAATCCAGTGCAAGGAGAGAGGATAGATTGTGGAGCCAGAAGGGTCAAAAACACCAAGAGGACAACTCTGAGGATCAACTAAGCAGGGCTCATGGATTCTGAAGCCACAACCCCTCAGCCTATGTGGGTCAATACTAGTTCCTTTCACATATGTGGTGGTTATTTAGCTTGGGGCTCTTGTGGGAATGCTAGCAAGGGTAGTGGAGGTACCTCTGACTGTTTGACCTGATCTTGGGACCTTTCTCTCCTGTAGGGTTATCTAGTCCTGCCAGGATATGAGGGTTTGTGCCTAGCCTTATCCCATTTTGTTATGCCATTTTCTGTTGATATCCCTGGGAGCCTGCTCTTGTCAGAAGGGAAACAGAAATAGTGGCTTTGCGGGAGAAGGGAAGTGGAAGGATTGGAAAGGTAGGAAGGCTGTAGTTTGGATATATTCTGTGAAGAAAGAATAAACAAAAAAATAAAAAAGTAAATAAGCAAAATAACAACAAAGATACGAAGATAATGTATAAAATATAATTCTATAACAACAAACACCACAATGAATACATAATTTCAAACAAAATAAACCTTCAAAAACATACCTTTACAATACTAAAGTGGATATGAATTCCATGGGGTTAGTTTATTTCAATTACTAGTTTAAAATTATTGTTCCCAAAAATGATTCATATCCATTGTTTCAGTACTTTTGGGGATGAGTCTTTGCCATGTTGATATAAACGTAACTTTGGATCTCTCTCTCTCTCTCTCTCTCTCTCTCTCTCTCTCTCTCTCTCTCTCTCTCTCTCTCTCTTCTACCTTTGTATCTATGTGTATGTGTATCTCTCTGTCACACACAAACAACATATAGCCATACAACATGAACACACAGAGGGACAAGTCTGAAATCTTAGAATGATTTGACTTACTATTAATATGTGTAGATATCACCTCAGGAGGTCAGAGGAGGTGACTCATTGTAGGAATCCCAATTGGTCTTATAATAAAAAATCTTAGCCAGATATTGACATGAATGCTTAAGGATCAGACAAACAAGCCACTAGCAAAACTTTTTACCAGTATAGTGCTGGGCGAAGAGAAGATAAACTTGCTCCTCTCCCTTTTTCTGTCCAGCCATATCACTTTCTGTCTCAACCTTCCTAGTGCTGGGATTAAAGGAGTGGGATACCCAAATGTTGGAATTAAAGGTGTGTGACACCACTGTCTGGTTCCATTTCTCTTTTGAACTGATTAATACTGTGTAGTCCAGGTTGGCCTTGAGCTCACAGAGATCCAGATGGATCTCTGCCTCCTGAGTGCTAAGATGAAAGGTGTGTGCCACCACTGCCTGACCTAGCTCTGTGGTTGTGGCTGTCCTCTGATCTTCAGACAAGCTTTATATTTTAGAGAATACACAAAACATCACCACTGTGGCTAATCTGTTCACATTCTTCAAACACCTACAAAGCAATGGGGCTTTGAAACAGCAACGTTCAAAGCCATATGCAATGATTCTGCATTTTTTAATACATTAATAGACTTGGCTATTTCACTGGATTAAGATATACATACACTGAGGAGTCACTTTTGATGAACATTCCTCTGCTTGCTCCTATTTATTAAGGTTTCCTGATATCTTAGCACTCTCAAGGTAATAGCAGTTAGTTCTGCATATCTAATTTGCATATCTAATCTAATTTATTAAGTTAAATGGCATCCTGATAACATAGACACATAGTGCAGGGTTCACACTTAAGTGAAAGGTGACAAGCTAGAAGGCAACATCTGTTTTATCTAATACTTGAGAACTTGTCTCTTCAGTAGAATTCTGACTCCTGGAACACTTATCAACTTGAAATATCTGTGTAAACATCAGCAAAAGCTAAATGCAGAGATTAGTCCAATTACAATGCTGATGTGGCAGATTTTTTTCTGTTAGTCTAAAGGTTTAACTTGGTGCCTGAGCTCTGAAAGCCCAAAGGAACCAGTGATGTTTCAACCTTGACTACCAAAGTGGAACAATAAACTGATGTGGTAACTTAGCCAAGCTACTCAATTGTCCTAGATCTGTTAATGCAAGGGTACTGACTGTTCAAAGTGTAGACATATGTTCTTCATGAAAGTGCATCCTAATATGCACAAGGGCCAATATTAGTCCCCTAAATTCTGATATCTATCACTTATAAATATTGATAAATGATAATTGTGTTACACTATATTATGTTCTAAATATGTGTATGCACATCTTTATATTTAACATTCTGAAATCCACAGAACAGGTCCACACAAACACTTGAGGAAGAAAGTAGAAAAGAAAAAACGAACAAAAGAAACAGTCAGCTTCCTTCTCTGCCACTATTAACTAAGATGCATAGCTTTGATTTTCTAATGAAACAAAATTTAACAATGTATATCTTAAGCAAAAAGATGGCAACATTCTAAGATCTGCTGAATATCAGCATTCCTAGGAATTTTTATACTATACAATCCTGCTAATACTGTATTACTGGATCCCAAATAAACACTGGTTTTAATTTTCACCTTTAAAAGGTTTGCCAAATAAATAGATAAAAATCATTGCTCTCATTTTCTTTAAATATTCTCTCTTTAATGACTAGAAGGTTATTTTTTAATAGTCCTTTGAGATTCTTGATTTATTTTGAGATTGTTTTATTCTTTCATTCATTTATCTTCTATATGTGTTCATTAGTTCTTATAAATGCCTAGGAATTATTTATTAAGATTATCAATGTATTCTGAAAAATCATTAATGCTTCAAATTTCTTTCTAATTTGTTAATTAACTTTGATTTCAGTTTATAGATTTTATTCTCTTACTATATAATAAACCATTATGTAATATTATTCAGGTATAAGATTAGAAAAACATCACTTATAGTTTAAGACTAAATACTTATTCTTACTTTCTCATAGTTTTAAATTCCTTTTGTGCTTCACTTTCATATCTTATTTAAAAGCACTGAACAACAGGGGGAAATCCTCTAAAGCTAAGCATTGATTTCATTAGGCCAGCTAGCAAGGAGTTATTTTTTTTTTCATTCAAAATACTTTAAGAAAATGCTATCTCAGGTAAGTCTGAGCTCTTGAACAATATCAAGAACTAATGTGATTCTTACTATGTGAGCAGCTTAAAGATTCAGTGTAAGTTGATCTTTTAAAGCAGAGAACTCAGTAGATATGAAGCTGGATTTATTACAACTATATCTTTGAACAACTGCCTGCATTCTTTGGCTTATCTCTTTCATTACTGAAATACATTACAAAGCTTATCACTGCTGATAGATGGAGGCAGTTCAATAAAATATAGTACAGCACATTTGGTTATTTGTTGGGAAGCATAGAAAAGATACACAAGTTTTTGAAAATATGAAGAAATTCATTTGAATTCCAAGTACAAAAGTACCATTCAAAAATCCTTTAGATACCTTTTAATTAAGTTTTATATTCACTTTATTCCTGGAGAATATTGGGTTTCACCATGCTACTGCTAATTTCTAAACATTTTATAGATCAGGCAATTGTCATTTTATATAAAATTTATACTGGAGGCTCACATTCACTTTACCTGTCTCTCTCTTATAAACCCACTATCTCCTGATTCTTCAGAAGGCTATGGATTATTGAGACTACCTTTTTTAAAATTATAAATGCTTTTTATAAAGTAAAAGCAGATGTCAAAGCTAGATTTAGTAATTAATACATGAAATGCATCTATACATATGTATGACTTTATCAGGTAATACCAGGTTTTGGATCCTAGAAGCTACAATGATTGCATATTGTAAATTTATGACATCTATATATCCACTATCCTGCATGCTCCTGGCCTTCTCAAGTGTGACCACTGTTTTCTGTGTATCTCACTATATCTCACAGTCAAATTCCCTAGGTCTGCTGCTACTTTTCAAGTTTCTATATTCTTCTAAGCAATTTCTAACCAAACATCTCTATACATATTTTAATTGTTTTTGTTTAAGAATTTCATATATAAGTTCTATATTTTATCACTTTCTCCACTACCTCATCACCCACCAGTTTTTTTATGTTCCTGCACCCTTGTCCACTCACTGTCAAATTCAATTTCCTCTCAGTACACTACAAATTCCACTGAGTATTAGTCATGTCAATGTGTTAAAGGTTGACCACTCGGAATTAGATAATAAAGCATCGAGTTTGTTCCCAAAGAAAACTTACTGTGCTGATACTTTGTGTATGCTCTATGAGATAAAGCTTGCCTGAAAATCAAAAGACAGAGCCAGACACAGAGCTATCCATAGAGGTCAGGTAGTGGTGGCACATGCCTTTAATCTTAGCACTAGGAGGAAGAGATCTATTTGGATCTCTGTGAGTTCAAGGCCATCCTTAACTACAAGGAATTAATCAAGTCTGAAAAAGAAACCAAAATGAGACAGTGGTGGTACACATCTTTAATCTCAGCACTTGGGGTCTCAATGCCTTGTTCCCAGTACTTGGGAAGCAAACTTGCCTTAGTCCCAGTACTAGGAAGGTTTGAACAGGAAGTGATTCTCAACTGCTTCTCAATACAATCAGTTAGTACTTACTAGGAAGAAAGGCACTTACTGGACTCTAGGAGATAAATGGGGCTAAGACATGCAGAGGGAGGAGATGAGAGCTTTTACCCCTGGCATGCCTGAACAAAGAGAGCGAATCACCTGGGGTCTGGGGTCTCCCAGAAACTGGCCACGCCCCAAAAGCTGGCCATGCCCCAACAGGATTCAGTTTCTTGACATCACAAGCTTTTACCTGGGTAAATTCTGAGTTCCCACTACAAGGAAGTGATATAGCAGAGAAGAGGAAGGAATACAAAGCAAAAGGAGATGGGAGTTCTACCCTTCACCCTCTGCTGTCCCCTTTGCTTCCCTTTAGCCTGAAGACTCAGATTGGGTTATTCAAGGTTTTGGGCTCTCATTTCTCTATATATTTTAGAGATCAGTCCTCTGTCACTTCTAGGGTTGGTGAAAATCTTTTTCCATTCTGTAGGCTGTCATTTTGTCTTATTGACTGTGTCCTTAGCTTTTCAGAAGCTTCTCAGTTTCAGGAGGTCCCCCTTATTGATTGTCGTTCTTAATGTCTGTGTTACTGGTATTATTTTTAGGAAGTGGTCACCTGTGCTAATTCATTGGAGGATATTTCTCACTTTCTTTTCTATCAAGTTCTGTGTGTCAGGGTTTATGTTGAGGTCTTTGATCCACTTGAATTTGAGTTTTGTGCAGGGTCATAGGCTTGGATCTATTTGTATGTTTCTACACACTATCAGCAAGTTATGCCAACACCATTTGTTAAAGATACTATCTTTTTTCCAGTGAATATTTTGGGCCTCTTTTTCAAAGATCAGGTGTTCCCAGCCTGGTTCTGGCATAGAAACAGACTTGTGGATCAATGGAATCAAATTGAAGATCCAGACATCAACCCAAAAGGCTAGGAGTTATCTTAAAGCCAGCATGCTCAAAGCTGTGTTCTTGATTATTTCCTTATACATGCCCCTTTTGTTAGATGAGACATCTTCATAAATGAAATGTCACTGGGAAATACATTCATAAGTACAGCCTAAATATGCTACTATTTTTTAAATATTCCCTTCTTAGTCCTCTCTTTTTAGGTGTTGAAGCCAAGACATTCAGAGATGTTCCTCCTTGCCTTCTTCTTATACCTCACTTGATGCAGTCTACTAAAAAACTTCATCACCTCTACTTTCTAATTAAAATAATTAGTTGCACATTTAAAGAAAATTAGATCTTTTAAATTTAGATGTATCAGTTCATAAAAATTTTAAAACTCTGAAAATAGAAAATTAAGTACAAATATGAGTATTTATTTGCAATAAAAAATTCAATGCAATATACATATCACAAGCTAAAACTCTAAAACTAATAAAATAAAAACATGTAAAGTGACTTTAGAGAAAAACTACTATATTTTACAAAGTACCAGATTTTATCAAAGTTTTGTTTCATGTTCACTGATTACATTTGTTCTGTGATGAATTTTGTATCTTAAAAATATGATGAATTCTTCCTAAGGATTAATAGAAAAGTTAGAATAAATTTTGGGTTTAAAATAAAGTTTTGAATTTTGAGCTTTTTAATATAAATTTGGTAATGTGCAATGAAGATAAATTTGATTAGATACCTTGGAATCTGGCATAATTCTCAAATATTTTCTATAGGTGACATGTAAAATCCTAGCACCTCTATTTTTATGTGGCAATGTGTGGAGCTCCTTCTAATATATATGTATGAACTGTGTGATTTATACTTCATTTTAGTTGATACTTTTAGTACTGTTTCAGGTTATGACCTATGAGTACAAGAACTTTGGTATCTTGTATGGTTTTCCCATCAACAAAGTTTGTTTCTTTAGTTTATCCATGTTTTTATTTTTTTGTATACAGTATCTTCAGTTCTTTGATTTAAGTAAGAGGACTTCATTTTGATTCATTAGAACAGAATGCTAAATTTCAAAATAGTCAACTCTGCAAACACATATACAAGCAACATTTTATGGTTATATTTAAGAATATGTACATATATACATACATGCATGCAAAAAGAGTGAAAAATAGGCCATAATTTTGAAAAGAGTGGTGAGAAACGTTACAATTATATTGTATTCTCTAACAAAAATCTTTTGTTTTTAAATTATGAAACTCAAATTGGAAAACTTTTCTGACTCTACACTTCCTCATCCATCCCCTACTTCGTTATCTCATCGTTTAGCTTTTTCCCCAAATACAGGTTATATCATGGTGGATGCATAAAACAAACTCATTTTTATGACATAAATCTATTCTTGAGGGACCTTGTGCAAGATAAAGTCTCTAAAGCTAAAGCTGCACTAGGTTCACTCACTTCATGGTACATCTGCCTCTTTGTATTATAGGTATCCAGGCTTGTTATCTTTTAGCTGACAACCCAGTGCCTGCCAGGATCCCTCTGCAAACAACCTTCTCTCTGGTCCTCAGGTCTGTTCCTGCCACTCTAAATTCTATCACTGCCCAGCGAAGATAATGATCCCATTAAAACTAAAGTTGGATTGTGTTGCTCTTGCATTCCGTATCATATTACAGTTTTACTGTCTCACTCACATCAAAGGCAAAGCCTATGCCTATTAAACTCCCAAAATAGCTGCCTAGTGATTACTGCTGTCTTCTTCCTCTGGCTTTATCAGCTCTATCTGCTGAACACAGGAGCCTTTTCCTCAGCACCTGCCTCTGGGTCCTCGCCTGCTCATGTTCCTCACTTGCTGCTTCTTACATGTCTTTATTCTGACATCACCTTCTCACAAAGTTTTCTCTGTTCTCTTTCCCAACCACATTAAAGCTCCTCCACCATTTCTTGTTTAGTCTTCTCTTTATCACACCCCTATTTGATATGTCCATATTTTTACAAGCTGAAAATATGGTTTCACTTAAAGTTGACTTATTGATGTCTCCTTCAGCATTCAAAATCTTTATTTTATTTTCTGTTTTGTCACCAGAAATGAAAATCACAATGGCTATCTGTATTGCTGCTCATTTAAAATATAGAATGCAAAAATGTAGAAGTTAGAACTTAAATTGTACTCTTTATATCTGTCACAAAAATACATTTAAAATTATAGAAAATATATAGTAGTATCCTAACCAAAAAGCAATAGATTTAGCTGCATTTGCTTTAAAAATCATACATAAATGGATCATAATGTTAAAATAATAAACCTTTGCCAAATTAAAAAAGTTACATGCTTATTAATAAATTCGAATACTTATTGTTCTGTGGATAGTGTGAAGTGGCAAAATCTGTATCTCATGTGTTTGGCCCTAAGGTTCCTTTTATAAAATTGTAAGATATCTTAAAAAATGGTGTATTGCAAAACCTCATCTTCAAGGTTTATTTTACATAATGCTTTTATTTTATGATTTTACCTCTCAGAATCCTATCCATCCTTGACAGCCCAATCCAGGTTGCCTAACACAATAAAATGATGCGTTCACCCTCACAAGTTATTTTATTTATACAACATCACTAAACGGATCATTAAATAAATTATTGTAGTCAATGTTGTTCTTAACTTTCCAAAGACATGAAAAGCTAATGATAGAATATCTCCTTGACAAGAAACTATGGTACTTGAGAACTAGGGTTTTTTTCCACAAATTTTATTTTTCAAATATTTGACAATAAAATATGTATATAACCAGACAATAATGACATACACAATTATTAAATAGCTGAAATTCATATTGCATAATTTAATAAAATTCATGTTACACATTTTGATAAAGCAACTAACCACTTATGTAAAATGAGATAGTATATATGATAGAATTTTTAATTTTATTTTTCCAGTTTATTAAAGTACAAGTGACATATGTATACATTTTAAGGTATATAACAAGATATTTTATGTAAACATACCTGTACATCCAATAATAACAGTTATTCATACAGAACTATACTATGTGTGAGATGGAAACCTGAGGATTTCCTTAGTGTTACAGAGTATGAAGTAGAGAAGCACTTTGGCAGATGTAGCACTATGTCTCTCTAGCAGCTAAATTTCTTTCTTTCTTTTTTTTTTTTAGTCTTTTCTTAGTTTATTCAAGTGACAGTGACACTAGGAACATACTCTTCTGCATGTTGAGTCCTATAAGTTAAATAAAATTAGAGCTGAAATCAATACAATTGAAACAAAGAGAACTAGTTTTATATTTAAATTACGTGATGGATAAAAATGTTTCATTTTAGACAGTTTAATTTAGTGTTAGAAAAATGGATATTTATAATGCTTGGTGTTTCAGACAGGACTTTGTCATGTGAGAATAGTATTGTGATAAATCTGATTTTATAATAAGTATAATACTAACATCACACTTTACCTCCCATTCTGCAAAACATGGAACATGCCATGTAATCATAAAAATGGACTTTATAAATTCCATTGATAATGTTGGCAAGTTTCATACTAATAAAATATATTACAAATATTTGGCCATGGGATGTCAAGACCCAGTTGGTACATATACAATTCAATTTTTATACCTGGGAATAAAGGAGAAAAGGGAATGGCTCTGGGAATATAGGAGAAAAGGGGTCAGAATGATTATAAGAGTCAAAAGACCAAGATGCCTACTCTAACATACTGTCTTTTAGATGTGAGAGAATACTGCACCTATGACATCTCAACAGAATGTGAACATCAACAGGACCTGCAAAATGACAAGACAAACCATAATGCCATCATGTGTGAGAGACATTTTACTTGTCTTCACACTTAGATAATGAGCAACAGACAACAAATTCTGATTGGGATAATCAATCTTCTCCAGGAACAAGTTCACTGAGAGGCTATCCAATCCCTGGTGGTCAGTTCTAAACACACGTACATACAAGCAACACTAAATAGAGCCATTAGGCTGTGTTTCTGTAAGTGGGTTTGCTGGTGGACATATATTCATGTCTGTGTTGTACGTAAAAATGATAATGAAAGAAGAGGCCATAAATTTGGAAAGGAGTTAGGCAACAAAAGAGGAGTTGAATGATTTGAAAAATTGTAAATACAGTGTGCATGTGTGAAAGTTTCAAAAAATGAAAATGCAAATTTGTAAAAGCCTTAAAGGCTTAAGCTTTTTTAAATTAGGAATTTATACTGCCTACTCTTGTTATTATCATGTCTATAGCTAGAAATGATAACTAGCAGTTGTTCTGCCATCTGTATAAATGATGCTTAGTAAATATATATTGAATATGGATTAAATGAAAAATATAACAAATAAATAAATGTTGAGTTTTGGATATGTGTGGCCCCATAGGCGCATATGTGAATACATGTGTGAACATGCAGATATGCAGATGTATCCTTGTGGTTACAGATCCAAATTTTACAGAAGTGGGGCATCAGATGACTTTATCCATTTCTCCCCACCTTATTCTTTTGAAACATGGTGTTTCACAGAGCCTGTGACTCACTCACTGTTTCAGGTTAGCTGGCTTCCAAGAAGCCTCTGGCTGGAATTTTTGATCAGTGTCACAGGCTGTTGTGGGGACCCCTGACTTTTCTACATGGGTGCTGGCAATCCAAACCCAAGCAATCCTTATGCCTGGATAATGATTGCTGTTACCCACAGAGACATTTTCTATTACTTAAAAAAATGGTTCTTTAGCATTTGTGAACTTTTTGAAATAAAAAAATAAAGGGCAATAAATTATTGTTGAAAAATGACTTAATATTTTTATGGCATAAAAACACCAAACAAACTAACTAAAATGACTCAGAAAGTCAAGTTTCCACATACTTCAGACAATTTTAAAAGACATATATCTATATCTTTGGCATTTCAATAGGTGAATAAATAAATGCATTTAATTGCATAGACTATTCCAAAAGAGTTTCTTGTAAAATAAACGTGCAAATAAAGTTTTAAAAAATTAATTTATCTAATTGTCATTTTAGAAAGCATAGTGTCAGAAAAGCAATGCTGCTCAGTGGTGGAAAACTGATGCGAAGGATGCAGCTGGTCCATTGAGAATAAGTGGCTGTTGAAGTCTCATCCCTGATGGTAAATAAGTTCAGCAAATCTGTGGCCAAATGACAGACATAGTGAACATATTGGAAGATGGGAAAGAGTGTCATGGAGCACTATCATCTGGAAATGACATTGACATTGCTGCATACCCATGAACTCCTATGAGATTCATACCTTCAGCAGACCTGCATAAGACTGGACTGCCCACTAACATTCCCTCAAAAAGTCCCACACCCAGGCAATTAATGATTGTTAGAGGGACTGACATTTATCAGAGTTGTAGCCACAAGTATGTTACCTTGGACAAGTAAATACTCCCACACCTGTGTTTATGCAGGCAGCCATAATTAAAAACAGTTGGACATGCATGCATGATGATAGTAGAAAGAGTTTAGGGGGAAGTGTATAATTGGGGTAATATTATTTATTATGTATGAAATAGTGAAAAGTGAATATAAATATCTATAAAATGGAATGAATTTATAAAGGATAAAAGGAGTTTTATAAAGAAATAGAAATATTTTTTAGATTTATTTATCTACTCTGTACATAGTACTCTGTCTGCATGAATACCTTTATGCCAGAAGAGGGCACCAAACCTCATTACTGATAGTTAGAGTCACCATTGGTTGTGGGAATTGAACTCAGGACCTCTGACAGAACAGCCAGTCAATGCTCTTAACCACTGAGCAATCTCTCTAGGCCCCAAGAGACATAAATAATAACATATATTATGAAAATTAAATCTGTTACACTCATTCATAAGCTTCTAACAATCCTTTAAACATTTATTTGATTGATTCATCCATTTTCATTGTTTTTAAACCCAAGTTTAAAGTTGACATTGTTTTGCTGATAATATTTAAGTTAAAAGACTTCACCTATTGTGAGATCTAAAGTTTACATCAAGAATGTAAATATGACATTGTCTATTTTTAAAGCAAGCATTACAGATAATTGTTCCTTTTGTACAAAGTAAAATAAATCTTCTTGTCACTACATTGCATAAATGATAGCTCAGTTTGGAGTCTAATATTAACTTGTCAAAATGCAGGAGGCATCTTTTTTTCAGTAGCAAACTGTAGGAACTCAGAGCTGGAAGGATTTTAAGGATCATCCATCTAAATCCTTCATTTTACTAATGAGGTCCCAAAGTCCAGACAAGGCAATTGGTTTTCATGAGGTCAGTTATAAGTCCATAAAAGGTTAAGACTACAGCATTCTATTTCTCACTCATTTGTTTGCTGTCCCCGCCTAGAGGTCACATTGTCTTCCTTCCTGGTTCTAATAAGCACTTACTTATCACCATGATTTGTTTAAACAGCAGCACTTACCAATATCCTGCTAAAAATATGAGATCCCAGGGTATAAGTGTAAACTTTTAAATAAAACATAAACGTCATTACTAGTTCTCAATCCCACAAATCATTAGGTAAGCTGCAGGTGTCCATCACAGGCAAAGGCACGTTGCGCCTTTTATGGAAAGTTTGGCAGTGATTATACAGTTCACAGCAGTACTTTTGCAATGCATCCACAAACCCTAGAATGTACTTCTCTTGCTTATTCAACTGTTACTAATAACCCATGTGACAGTTTATGATGACTCTAATCAGGAGCAAAATGCATACAACAAGAACAAAAGTGCAGTGAGAAGGAAATGAGAATAGTGAGAGAAAACTTAAAAGAAATGAACCAAGTACCTTGAGAGATGGGTCAGTGGATAGAGCACTGGGCACATGCTTTGGAGAACTGGTGTTTGCATCCCCAGAACTCACGTAAAAGACTGGTACATACAGCTGCACATCTGTTATCCCAGTACCCCAGGCATAGAAGCAGGGAATACTTGAACCAAACTTGCTAGTTAAACTGGTGAGTTCTTGGTCCATGGAGAGATCTGACCTCAGTAAATAAAGTGGATACAATCTAAAAAGCCAACTGATGTGAACTTTGTGCCCCCTCCATTCATGTTACCATACATTCACCTACACACATGGAAACAATCCCCTCCTCATATATGCACACACTTTACACTAACTTATACAGATGAGAATAAAGATTTTGAAATGACAATAGAAGAAACCCAGGATCTCCAAGTATGTATATGTAGACCCTACTCGAAAAGTATAGTAAATACAAAAACAGAAGGTATTTTGTTTTTACTACATCTACTTTAGTTACCCCAAGAAAAAAGAGGTAAAATGGTTGTAATTAAAATGGAGAATTAATTTGTTGCATTTTTTAGAACAATAAAGCTCCACACTGTCACTTTCCAAATCCTTGAAACCTGAGAGTATATTATATGGTTTGACAAAAGAGACTTTACATGCATAATTAAATTAGGAAATGAAAAATGTGCCCTGGTTTCTTCAGTGTATTCCAATACAATTACTAGTATTTTTCAGAGGAACTCAGTGTCTGTGTCAAACAAATATTATCAAAATGTAAACAGTTTTATTATATATATATATGTCAATGGTTCTGAACATTCTTAATGCTGTGAATGTTTAAGACAATTCTTCATGTTGTTGGGATTCACAATCAAAACTTTATTTTATTGTTACTTTATAAGAGCATTTTATTACTGTTCTGAATTATAATGTAAATATCTGATATGCTGAATATCTCATATGAGATCCTCAAAGAGATCATGACCCACAGGTTTAGAACTACTGATGTAGATCATTGACTTTGATACCTATGCCCTGTCTGCTATATAATTTTATATCAACTTGAAACAAACTATAGTCATCTGAAAAAAGGCAACCTCAAATGAGAAAATACCTCTACAATATCAGGCTGTGGGTAGAATATAGGATATTTCATTCAATTTTTTTCTATTTTTAAATTAGATTGTTGTAAATACAATATATTTTGCTTTGTTGGATTATACCTATGATTTTTCTTCTCCAGGCTCCACCTAGATGCTCCTGACTTTCTCATGCACCTAAATCCTATCGCTCTTTCTCTCTTTTATTAGGATACAAACAGGTATCTAAAACTTAATAATAAAATAAAATTAGGCAAAGAAAAAACAAAGCATAATAGTACAAAAAAAAAAAAACAACCAGAAGAAAAAGAGCCAAATAGAAAGCTCAAGAAACATATAGGTAGCAGAGTCACCTAAATTTGCACACACAGAAAGCACATAAAATCAGAAAAGTTAATATATATGCAAAGAACTTGTAAGGAGAAAAGAAGCCCAATAAATAACCTCCAAAATGTTATTGAGTTAATTTTCATTGGCCAATGACTAATTGGCAATGAACCTGTCCTTAAGAGTGATCCGCATCCCTATTAAGACTGTTGGAGAAAATTAATTTTTGTTGGAGAAAATAATTTTCTAGGAGTTGTCAATTGAAGGCAACTTCTGGGTTAGGTATAGGGACTTCTGCCTACTTTCCTCTAAGTTCTGGAATCCATTTGATTCAAGACCAATGTGAGCCCTGTGCATGCTGCCACTGTCTCTGTGAGTTCATGTAGAAGTCTTGATTCACTTGGTGTTCTCTATTCCCTCTGGCTCTTACATTTTTTTTTCTGCCTCGTTTTCTGTAGGCTTCCATGACCTTTCAGTGAAGGTAATTTATAAAGACATCCATTTAGAACTGAATGTTCCTAGGTCTCTCATTTTATGCATTATATCTAGTGGTGAGTTTCTGTATTTGTTTCCATCTACTACAGAGGGAAGCTTCTCTGACCATAGGTGATACACTAATATACAGATATCAGAATATACTTAGGAATTACATTGTTACATATCCTTAATATAACAGTAGTATTTGGTCTTACTTTGGGTCTCTGGCTTACGTAGTATTAGAATTGGTCACCTGAGTAGTGTTGGAAATGGGTTCCATCTCATGGAGTAATCTCTAAAACCAGTTAAACATTGGTTGGTTACTCACACAAGATTGGTGACACTACTAAATTAGGACATCTCTCAGGCAGTTCACCATTGTAGATGGACAAGTTTATAGCTTAGTTGCTGTTTAAATTTCTCTTTGGTAGCATAGCATACAGAATATCATGAATACTAGTCAATAAGGGTATCAAGCCTCAACTTCTTTGAATGGCCTCATCAGTTCTTGGCCTTCAACTGCCATTGAAGCTGTACCTTCACCAGTGGCTTTCCTAGACTTTCACAGATATCAAGCATCAGATGCTCTCCATGACTTCTTCATGCCTTGATAACCAGAACCACCTGGGTGATTCTTACATTACCAAGTTCAGTTGTCATCATGAAGTACAATGTTGGTTAGCTTTGAAACACAGCTTCTGCATGATGACTCTTAGGAAATAATTCCAAGAAGATTTCACCTCAGTGATGCTGATATATTCTTGTCTGCCTATATGTCTGTGTACACATGCCTGGTGTCCTTGGAAGCCAGAAGAGGAAAGTTATAGATGGTCATGAGCCATCATGTGGATGGCTCTTAACCTCTGAGCCATCTTCCCAGCTGATCTATTTTTAACTACTGATACATTATCATTAGGTGACTGGCATCAATTATCCCAGCAAAGCAGAGGTTTCATTTTAGCAGCCCTAGTATAATGTTAATCAGAGCTGAATGTTCATTCCCAGCTAACCAGTAAAACAGAATTTTAAAGAGAAACAGCAAACTGTTCTTTTAGAGTCTTTAAATTTCTCTCTAAAGCTTCATAAGTCACTGTACTCTTATCAACATTCTTAATCTTCCAAGCTCCCACAGTTCATTCAACTGAACTTTCAACTCTTAATAACTTTTCTAGCCCAAAGTTTTAAAGTCTTTCCAAAGTTCTCCTCAAACATGGTCAAATCTGTCACAGCAATAAAACCTGGTATCAAATTTTCTCAGAGTTTCTATAGCTGGGAAAAACCCCACCTAACCAAAAAGCAATATGAGGAGGAGTTACATGGAGTAAACAAGATATTTCACAACATAACCAGATTTAAACAATACCTAACCACAAATACAGCTCTACAAAAAGCTCTGGAGGGAGAGCTCCAAGCTAAGGTAACCAGAAACACATATGTAACCACAAACAATTGATAAGCTCACAGAAGAACCCCCCAATAAGAAAATACAAGCTACTATAATTCATCATTAATATCCTTTAAGATCAAGGGACTAAATTCACCTATGAAAAGACACACCCTAGTATCGTGGTAAAAACCTACCCTGAGATATGTTTTAAACAGGGTTTATTTGGAGAAAATAGTTTACAAAACAGAGTCAGTTTTAGGAGAAGATGACAGGATGAGGTTGTAGTGTGTCGGAGCCTTTTTAAGGAAGATTTTTTATTTTTACACCATATGTCTGAACTTTTGGGCAGCTGGAGCGAACTGTGTATTTGGTCGGGGAACTCTCGCGAGAGAATGACGACTTCTTGTCCTGGTCCCCTCCCTCGAAGGTCTACTTCCGGAATCCTTTTCAGTTAACCATGCCCCGCTCGATCGTTCACATATATAGTTCCTGATTTCCCCCTACATCGGGGGACAAAAGCCGCGGGTGCGCAAACCAGGTTCCAAACCAGCGCCACACATGCGCCAGGTCATAAATCTCCAGACCCATACAGGCCAAAAACACATACTACAACACCCTAGCATGATGAATACAAAAACAGAAACAATCTTTCTGGTGCGTACTAGAAACACACCTCAACTTCAAAGACAGTCACAGGCTCAGAGTTAAAGGCTAGGAAAAGACTTTCCAAACACATGGTCCTAGTAACAAAGCTGGTATAGCCATTCTAATAGCTAACAAAATAGACTTTAAACTAAAATCAATGAAAAGAGACTAGAACAGATACTACATAGTAATCTCAGGAAAAATCCACTGAGACAAAGTTTTAATCTTGAATATTTATGCCCCTAACACAAGGGCACCTACATACATAAAAGAAACACTAATAAAACTTAAACTTAATATCAAACCTGACACACTAATAGTGGGAGACATCAATACCCCACTTTTACCCTTGGATAAGTCAACCAGACAGAAACTCAACAGAGAAATAAGGCATCTAGCAGAAGTCATGACCAAAATGGATTTACTTAATATATACTGAACCCTCCAACCAAATAAAAAGAAATATACATATTTCTCAGCACTTGATGGAAATTTCTCTAAAATTGACCACATAATAGGTCATAAAACAAATATCAACAGGTACAAAAAAAAAATGGGTATATCTCCTTGTACCATATCAGATCACTATGCTATAAAGTTAGAGTTCAACAACATTCAAAATCACAGAAATCCTATAAATTTGTGGAAACTAAACATCACTCACCTGAACCATCTCTGGGTCAAAAAAGAAATTGAGAAAGAAATGAAAAACTTCCTAGAATTCAATAAAAATGAATCCACGACATACCCAAACATATAGGACACAATGAAAGCAGTCTTAAAAAGAAAATTCATAGCACTAGCTGCTTAAATGAAACGACTAGAGAAATCCCACATTAGAGAACTATCAACACAGTTGTAAGCCCTAGAACAACTAGAAGCAAACTGACCTAGAAGGAGTAGATGGCAGGAAATAATCAAACTTAGATCTGAAATCAATAAAATTGAAACAAAAAGAACAATACAAAGAATGAATGAATCAATGAGTTGGTTCTTTGAGAAAGTCAACAAGATAGATAAACCCTTATCCAAACTAACCAAAAAAACAAAGAGAGAGAGAGAGAGAGAGAGAGAGAGAGAGAGAGAGAGAGAGAATTCAGATTAACAAAATCAGAAATGAAAAGGAGGACATAACAACAGACCCTCAGGAAATCCAGAGAATGACAAGTTCATACTTTGACAATCTATACTCCACAAAAATGGAAAACCTAGAAGAAATGGACAGCTTCCTGGACAGGTACAAGTTACTAAAAATAAATCAATATCAGATTAAAGACCTAAACAGACCTATAACACCAAAGAAAATTAAAGCTATCATTTAAAATCTCCCGAATAAAAAAAAAGCTCAGGCCTAGATACTATCAGTGCAGAATTCTACCAGACAGTCAAAAAAGAGCTAACACCATAACTCCACAAATTGTTCCATAAAGCAGAAACTGAAAGAATATTGTGAAACATTTTTTATGAGGCCACAATAACCCCAATACAAAAGCCGCTCAAGACACTATGAAGAAAAACAATTACAGACCAATTTCCCTCATGACTATTGTTGCAAAAAATCTCAACAAAATTCTGGCAAACTGACTCCAACAGCATATTAAAAAATGTCATTCACCATAATCAAGTAGATGATGTGATTGTATATATAAGAGATTCAAAAACTTCTACCAGGGAACTTCTAGAGCTGATAAATACCTTCAGCAATGTAGTAGGACACAAGATTAGCTCAATGAAATTAGTATCCCTCCTACACATTAAAGATAAAAGGGCTAAAAAGTAAATAAGAGAAACATCAGTCTTCATAATAGTAAAAAAGCATTAATCACCTCGGTGTAGCTATAACCAAAAAAGTAACAGATATGTTTGACAAAAATTTTAAATCACTGAAGAAAGAAATTGAAGAGGATATTAGAAAATGGAAACATCTCTCATGTTCCTGGACAGGTAGGATCAACATAGTAAAAATGGCAATCTTACCAAAAATAATCTACAGATTCATTGCAATTCCCATCAAAATCCCAGCACAATTTTTTACAGACCTTGAAAGAATACTCAACTTCATTTTGAGTAACAGAAAAGTCAGGATTGCCAAAACAATTTTGCTCAACAAAAGAACCTCAAGAGGCATCACCATCCCAACTTCAATTTATAATGTAGAGCTACAGTAGTAAAAACAGCTTGGCCTTGACCTAAAAACTGACTTGGGGTTCAATGGAATCAAACTGAAGATATCTACATTAACCCACACAGCTGTGAACACTTGATATTTGACAAAGAGGCCAAATGTATTCAATGGAAAAAAGATAGTGTCTTTAACAAATTGTGTTGGCATACCTGAATGTTATTGTGTAGAAAAATGTGAATAGATGAAAACTTACCACCCTGCACAAAACTCAAATCCAAGTGGATCAAAGACTTCAACATAAACCCAGCTACACTGCACTTGATAGAAAAGAAAGTGGGAAATACCCTCCAATGAATTGGCACAGGTGACTACTTCCTAAATATTACACCAGTAGCACAGACACTAAGAACAAGAAACAGTAAGTTGGACCTCCTGAAACTGAGAAGCTTCTGTAAAGCCAAGGAAACAGTCAATAAGTCAAAACAACAGCTTACAGAATGGGAAAATTTTTCACCAACCCTACAAGTGACAGAGGATTGGTCTCTAAAATACATAGAGAATTCAAGAAACTAGAGTCCAAAACCTTAAATAACCCAATTAAAAAATGAGATTCAGAGCTAAAAAAATTCTCAGTGGAAGAATTACAAATGGCTGAAAGGCACTTGAAAAAGTGCTCAACACCTTTAGCCATCAGAAAAATGCAAATCAAAACAAATTTGATATACCACCTCATACCTGTCTCAATGGTTAGGATTATAATTACAGATGACTGCCTATGGTGGAGAGGATGTGGAGCAAGAGGAATACTCCTCCATTGTTGGTGGGAGTGTAAACTTGTTCAGCCACTCTGGAATCCAGTATGGCGATTTCTCAGAAAACTGGAAATCAATCTTCCCAAGGATGCAGCAATATCACTTTTATGCATATGTCCTAAAGACACACTTGTACCCCCAAAGCATTAGATCAACTAACTTCATAGCAGCATTATTTGTAATAGCAAGAACCTGGAAACAACCTAGATGCTCCTTAAGTGAAGAATGGATTAACAAACTATGGTACAACTACACAATGGAATACTATTCAGCAGTATGAAAAAAAATGATATCCTAAAATTCACAGGTTAATGGATGGAACTGGAGAATATTCTCCTGAGTGAGGTATCACAAACTCAGAAAGTTAAGCATTAGTTTGCTCATTAGTGAATTTTTTAAAAAAGTCATTGTATACAAGAGCTCAAGGCTAAAACATAGCTAAATGAGATAGTGCTTTATTTCTGCATTGCTGGCCTGTGTCAGAGGTTTGGGTGGGAAAGGATTTGTATTCTTTCTTTTTTTTTTCAAGTCAAATGTTTATTAGTTACTAAACCAATCATGTGGGATACATCCATTCAAGGAAATCTTACACCTTTGAACAAACAGAACAAAGGCACTTTTCCCCTCTAATATATGTGATTACCTACCCAGAACTCAGACAAAATTATAATCAAATAAAGCACCTCTGGTGAACAATCATATTCTATTGACACATTGAAATTTGTTATTGACTGTTGTGTATTATGCATTTATGATCTGTTAACTAGAAAATGTAAATTAAAATATACTCTTGAGACTTTTTAAAGGTCTCAACTATTTACTGGTGACCTATCTCAAGTTTGCTATGTATAAAGGTTTAAAAGCAACCTCTGATATCATAGGACTTTTTTTTTTTTGCTTTCTTTATTCTTTCCTTCTTCTTTATTTATTTTGTATTTATCAAGAAAAACGGTAAAATGAATTTAAAATGCTGGTAAGTTAACGATAACTATAAAGAAGATAAAAATCATAAGCGTGACTTATCAAGGGTGATAATGCAAATAAGATTGCTACACATATATTTACTTTGTGTTCAGCTTTCCCTCTGAATTTTTTTTCCATCCCTGTATATCCTTATTCAAGGTCCCTTCCCCCTCCCGCCACATCAGGTCATTTTTTTCTTCTCCACAACTCCCCATCCCCTCCCTGGGCAGGGAGCAGACAGTCCTATGGTCCCACTGACCCAATAATGCTTATTTCAGTCTCCACTCCTGGCAAATCCAGTTTTGTCCCTTATCCCTCAAGAGTGAGTCAGATGTTCCTATAGTTGGAGTGGGATCCGAAGGGTCAGTCCAGGGTGTTTCTGATCCCAAGCTGTTCCGTGGTTGTGGTTTGCAGCTTGGGCATGCTTGGCTTTTTTTCTTGTTTGTTTGTTTAGAGACCACTAATGGGTGAGCATATCCCCTGCTTATCTTTCTGAGTTTGTGATACCTTGCTCAGAGGATATTATCCAAATCAATCCATTTGCCTGCGAATTTTAGGATATCATTTTTTTCTTACTGCTGAGTAGTATTCCAATGTGTAGATGTACCACAGTTTGTCAATCCATTCTTCAGTTGAGGGACATCTAGGTTGTTTCCAGGTTCTTGCTATTACAAATAATGCTGCTATGAACATAGTTGAGCTAATACCTTTGGAGTGTGAATGTGCCTCTTTATGGTATACACCCAGAAGTGGTCGAGTCTGTCCACAGGGCGTTTAATTATGCTCCAGTAAGTAAATGAGCATCATGAATAGACTTTTTTATGAATGATGAGACCATCAGAGTGGGTATGAAAATGAGTTGACTGATAACTGAGTGATGAAGTGCATGATGTAAAATCACCAAATAATAAATAAAGACATTATGCAAAAAAGAAAGAAAGTTCTTCCATGGTCATAAATCTGTATGATTATCCTCTCAATCTAGCCAAAACAATCTACAGATTGTTTACAACTCCCACAAAAATTCCTTACACATTTTGAAAGAACAATTTCATGTTTCTTATGAAAACAACAATCAAAATCAAATAAACTAACTCACAGGATAATCAAAATAATCCATAATAATATTAATAATAATTACAGCCTGAGCTATCTATATCTGACCTTGAATTGTATTAGAGTACAATCTTCATCATCATCATCAAGGTCAACATATGATATTGACACTATTACAGAAACATTAATAAGTGGAATCAAATTAAAGACTTCAACATAGATATCCACACTTAGAAACAAATTATATTTTAATTTTTTAAAAACAAAAATACTCAGTATAGAATAGACAGCATCTTCATCAAATTTGCTTGTCAAAATGGGTAAGCACATGTCAAAGATCACATAGATTCATGCTTATTATCCTGCACAAAACTCAACTCCAAATTCATCAAAGATTTGACCATAAAACTGGATACATTGAACATGATAGAAGATAATATGGGAAATAGCCTTTAACACCTTAAATTCCAAAGAGTTTAAACTCTTTGGAAAATAAATAAACTTTCTAAACAGAACACTCACTGTTAGCACAGACTTTAAGATCAACAACTGATAAATGGCTTTTATAAAACTGAAAATGTCAGTAATGCTAAGGATACAATCATTCCGACAAAGCAGATTACCATAAAACAGGAAAGATTATTACCAACTACACATCCAATTTTTACACAACTACCAACATGCAATAGAGATATAATATTCAAATTAATAAAGACCAAAAACCAGAATTCTACATGTAAAATATTGCAGCTAAAAATGATGTACAGATCTAAACAGAAAATTCCCAATAGAGGAAATTTAAATGACTAAGAAAACTTAAAGAAATGTTCAACATCCATAGTTATTAGGAAACTACAAATAAAAAGTACCATTGAGAGTTCTTCATACTTGTGAAAATGGCTGAGAGTAATAAAACAAGTAATAGCTTATATCGGCAAGGATGGATATGGAGTAACAAAATTAATCACAATTTGCTGGTTTGATTGAAAACTTGTGTAGCCACTATGCATAATTGATGTGGTAATATCTTTCTATATGCTGTGAATATTATTCTTTAAATAAAGAAACTGTTTTGACTGTGGCAAGCACTATAGTGCTACTAGGTGGGGAAATTGGTGTATAGGCACAAGATTGAGGGTGGAGTCAGAGAGACTCGATCCCGCCACCAAGGAACAAGCATGTAAGAAATAGAGTTGAGTCATGGGCCATGGCAGAATGGAAGAACAGATTAATGAAAATGGGTTGAATTAAGATGAAAGAGCTAGCTCGCAATATGCCTGGGACATAGGCCAAACAAGATGAAATTAATATAAGCATTTGAGTCATTTGCGGGGAGGGGGGACTTAAGCAGCAGTGGGTGGCTAGGTCTGTGGGTCTGGATAGCTGCCCAGTTGGGGTCAGAAACCTCTTGTTACAGATGGTGTCCCTAGGTGGGCCAAACACCCACATAAAATGTGAGAAAGCTTAAAAAAAAAGGGTCTAGAGCAATGAAACAGAGCCAAAAGTGGCTTCCAAGTTGTATATCACAAATAGGTTATGGTACAGAGATACCCTGGTGTTCAGGCTTGAATATCAAAATGACAGGTCCATGAAAGGCAGTTTAAACCAAGGCCAGTTCCTGAAGTCTCACAGAAGACTCCCAGTATAAGCAACAAACTATATGGGATCAATTTAAGGTTTCTGTTTATATTGAACAAAAAGAAACAAAGTCAAAGATAATTTCTTGTTAGCAGCATTTTCTGGGACTGCTCTGTTTGCTATTAGTGAGCAAATGTGGCTTAGTGTATAGACTAGAATTTTAAAAGTTCTTCATTCAGAAAATGTTTAAGGATTCACAATAAAACAGATTCAGATGGAGAAAACCTCTCAATGGATTAAATTGTATGTGAAAAAGAATACATAGACTAGGAGAGAATAAATTGGTAGAGAAAGCCCTTAAAAAAGAGAACTAGAGGAATAAAAATATAAAAAGCCATGTAAAGATGGCAAATACACAAAGAGCCTCGATTATGGTTATTATTGTGTTTTCTTTTAATTTTTAAGCTTTTAATGAACTAACTGCTGAAAGACAAGTGATTGCAAAGGCTGCCAAGTTAAACAAACATATATTTTAAATGCATATTGACTTTGAAATTTGTGTCTAAGGATATGTTGCTTTGGAAAAGAGTTTCTGCTTTTGTTTCTACAGAAGATGAAAATCTGTGGATTGTTTCCTGACAAATATGGTTTCACCTGACAAGACCACCTGAAAATTCTCTAATGGGAAGAAATGGCCACATCAACTTCCAGAAAGCAAATTAAGATGATTCAGCCTTAGGACCTCATGAGATGGTCAGTGCACCTTAATCAACAGGAAGTAGTAATGGAAAATTATGCCCAAATTTTCAAAATATTGCTTATAATTGCTTGTTTTCATTATAACATTTAATAGTCATAGTCAATCTCTTTCTAAGATGAAAAGGGGATATATTATATGAATGATTTTAAAATGATAGATTATTGAATTTATTTTAGACTAAATATCAGCTGTTAATGTCAAAATATTTTATGTTAGCCTGGATTTTGGTTTATTGATACAAATTTAAAGTCAATTTTGTTATACTGTATTTTTTTACTCTTGTTTAAGGTATGATGTTTATGTAACTCATTTAAAATTGTAATTTGAAATTAAGAAATGCAAATTGGTAGCCATCTATGATAACCATACTTATAGTCATGTTAGTTAGATTTTTAAGTATACAAAGATATATTTCAATTATGTAGGTAGTCTTCAGACACTTCAAACATCTACAGAATGTGGCATTTAAAATATTTTAACAACTTAGACTTTTCTGGACAGTGAGACAGATCTCAATCCTAGCAGCACCAATCTACTTCAAGAGAATAATGGACACTGAAAAAACTCCATATGGAATTTATTTTGTTTTTGGAAATGGTTAGGTTAGCCATTGGACAAGAAATTGTTTATTCTTCCATTGACTGCTTGACAGTATGCTGTAAAAACTAGACATACAGGTTCCATAAGAAAGTGACCTTTGAACTTTGGCTGAACAAGCCAAGATGGTCATTCAGGTTTCTTCTTTGAAGAGAAAATTGCCAAGCATCCTTCAGGACACAAGTGGAAGCAACTGATGTACTATGCCAGATTTTCTGCATCACTGAAAGGTATGCCAGAGACTCTGGGCCTGTAGGTTCAAAGTGTATGCCCCAACATTACAAAGAAACTTTGGCTGACTATTCAGGCAAACAGGTGTCCTCTCTGTCATTTTGAGATTTTGGAAGTTGCTTGTACTTCCTGTTTACTTGGATAATATTATATCCTTGTGTACTCTTTGGTATAGTTGAAGATTATATAGATATAAATATAGTTTTTCTTAGGAATTTTTAAAGGTATGTTAGATATGAATCTTTAGACTTACAAGGATAAAGTAGATGATAGAATATTTCTTTAATTTGTTAAATACAAATAGACTAGATATTGTAACTGTAATTCTTGTTTGATAGCTATTTTGTTATATGAAATTTTTCTAAGTTGAAATTGAAACCTTCCTTTTGATTAGGCAGAAAAGAGAAAGTTATATGGTAATGTGTATTTATATGCTGTAAATATCATTTTTTAAATAAAGAATATCTTTTGACCTATGGTGAGCTCTGTAGCGATAGGCAGGGAAATCAGGGTATAGGCACAGAAAGATGGTAAAGTCAGAGAGAATTGATGCAGCCACCAAGGAAGAAGCATGTAAGGAATAGAGGCGAGCCATGGGCCACAGCCTCATGGCAGAACAGATTATTGAAAATGAGTTTTATTAAGATGAGAGCTAGCTAGCAATGTGACTGAGATAGGCCAAACAGGATGAAATTAATATAAGTGTCTGAGTCATTTTGGGGGACCTAAGTAGTAATGGGCAGCTAAGTCTGTGATCTGGACAGCCGACTGGTTGGGGTCAGAAATTTCTTGTTACGTATAACACTGTGACAGTTCTTGGGGAAATTAGAATTGATGTACCTCAAGATGTAGCTACCACTCCTGAGCATATATGCAGAAGACGCTTTATCCTACTACAGAAATACTTACTTAACCCTGTTCATTACTGATCTCTTTATCATAACTTGAAATTGAAAGTAATCTAGATGTACTTCAACTGATGAGTGGATAAAAATATATTGTATATTTACAAAGAAGGATATTATTTAGCTGTTAAAAATGAAATCATAAAATTCCCAGGTAAAATAAATGAAACTAGAAAAAAATCATTCTAAGTGAGAAAATTTAGCCCCAGAAAAGCAAATATGGTATGTATTTGCATATATGTAGATATTAACCACTAAGTCAATAATGACCAATCTATAATCTATAGAACTACAGAGGTTAGGTATCATGGTAAAAGCCCGCCATGAGATATGTTTTAGATGGGGTTTATTTTGTGAAAATCACTTACAAAACACAGACGGTTTTAAGAGAAAAATGAAGGGATGAGGTTGAAGTGCGCCAGAGCGTTTCTAAGGAAAACTCCTCATCCCCACATCACATGTCCAAACTCCTGTGCTGCTGGCCTGAACTGCACACCCCGGAAGCTGCTTCATCCATCCAAAAACACATGTAACTGGTCGGGAACTCTCGCAAGAGAATGCCGGCTTCCTGTCCTGGTCCTCTCCCTCGGAGGTCTACTTCCAGAATCCTTTCCAGTTAACTACACCCTGCTCGTCTTCAGTCCTCTGACACAATCGTTTACATGTGTAGTTCCTGATTTCCCACTACATTTCCCATTTTGTCTAAATAGGAAGGTTCTAAACTAGATATAAAACTACACACTACAGGGATCATCATAAGACAGTGTCTGGGAAAGAGAAAGGTACTAACATAAGTGAGGTCAAACTACTGCTAACAAACAACAACTACAAAGTACAATTTAATATCTAAAATGTTGATATGAGAAAATGCACAGGGATTGCTTTAAGGCTGTTCATCTTAAAAAATAGAGTTCTAACACTTGAGTGTCTTTGCTGAAATGTGAAGTAATAACAACCTCAACTATCTAATCTTCAACACCGTCAAGACCTGAGAAGGAAAATATATACCTAAAGTTGTAGCATGGAGTAACTTCCAGAATTTAGGAGAAGACAATGACAGTTAACTACCTGGACAGTCATCCACCACTTCTCTGTATAACGGGAGCATCCATCCTTGTGGCTACTGGCCTATGATATCTGACAAGTCTCCATAGAAGCAGGGTATTTTTTGGTAGGACCGTCTTATCCTGGCTAGGCAGGCTTCGGCAGTCTCTATCCCTCATCCTGCAGGTCCATTTCGGACAGTGAGCATGCTGACAGCAGTGGGGGCAAGTGCAGTCCTTTGCCCCTCAGGCCATTATTCACCAAACTAGACAATCTCTTTGCAAGGTGTCTGTGATGCTCATCACCACCTTGAGAAAGGAACGGTGATGCCAGGAGTTGACATGTCTCTCAAGGCCAAATTCGAGATAACAAAATCTTGAATGCCATATTCTCTCGGTCTATGAAGTGGTTGAAGATGCCTATCTATTTGGTATATTCTGACATGTTTCTGAAAAGCCTGAGTATCCTAACTATTAGGTGATAAATCTGAGTAACCATAATCTGCAATCCCAATCAACCAAGAAAGAGAGGCTAACATTGTAAAAATAGGCATTTCAAAATGAGTGTACAGCTCCTCCAAATAATTTCAAGTATAACAATCTTAGGAAAATTGACCAAAATACACGTTTTGTATCAAATGACAACAATATCCTAACTATATATCATTATATATAAAAATATATCTAAACAGATTTATATAAAACAACTCGTGTGTATAGTACAACAAATGTCATGACTATCATAAATAATTAGAGGTAGAAATTGCATTATGGAAATGGCAATGCACTTAATACACATCAATGTGCGAAATATTTTAGACAGAGGTAGACACATGCAAAATAGGGCAATTATATATTCAACTTTGCATCAATATATATTATCCCAATCAAACATATAGATTAATTTCCCATTTGTGTCAATATACAAACATTCATACCATGTTCAACTTTGTATCAATATACATATTATCTAATCAAACATATAGATTGATTTTCCATTTGTATCAATATACAAACATTTGTATCATGTCAATTCATTTTTCATTCATCCTTTGGTTAATAGTTGTTTGCAAGTATAATGATTTCCTATCTGTTCCCTTTTCTTTCTCTCTCTCTCTCTCTCTCTCTCTCTTTTTTTATAATATCATTCTATCCTCTACCAAAGATTAACTTATAACCATTGTACCAAAATGATAATTGACCATAACCCTCCCTTGGATGACCAACTTATCAGGAAAGGGACATAGTTCTTTCATTAAGTTGCTTCATGCTGGCCTGTGGGTGATTGTATCTCTGTGGGGTCCTGTAAACTAAACAATGGTTAAGTCCTAATAAAGTAACTGTAAACATATATATATATATATATATATATATATATATAAAACCATTCCACAAATGTCTATAATCATTCTCATCATACTGAGTGAGTCCATCTGAAATATTTGCTAAAGATATGATAAGAAACTATCTTACGACTGTCCTGATTGGTCTATACCTCAAAATTGATCACTGAGTGACATACAGCAGGTTCCTTCTTTCTCTGTCTCAATGTTTTTGTTTGTTTGTTTGTTTGTTTTTCGGTGGGGGCCCCATATTCCTTCTGGATGCCTTGTAGAGTGCTGGTAGGAGAAATTGTTTTTAATAGTGAAGGATCCAATGGATTTTATCAACTGAAGATATTGAACCATCAGAAAGTATTGTGTGCAGAAAAGATTTCTAAAGTAAGAGAGTAAAAAATGCAGAAAGGAATAAGATTTCAAATTTAAAATAAAAGTGAGATAATATTGATCCCTATATATTTCATCTATTTTCTGTCCCACTTCAGGTGGCTTTTCTGATGTGAGACAGAGTTTTTAAAGTTTTATTTACCAATACGCTTGGGTTTAGAGAGGGAGAAAGCCACTTGTTCCACCTCCAAAGCCAGCCTTTTTTGTTACCAAACCAGGACCTCTTTTATATACATAAATACATAATCATTAGATATAGATGTACAGTTGTGAGAATAGAGAAATTACCCTTAGTGCCTGTCAGTGTCAGGTGTCCTTGTAATCCTCTGTAGTCCTTTTAACGTTTCAAAAGTCTGAGCATTCAGCATCCTTTTAGCTTTGTGAAGAGGGTTGTATCCATTCTTCTGTAAAAACAAAATTAAGACCCTGCCCCACCTTAATTAAGTGAATGTTCCTTACCACATATCCAATTGTCTTATCGTCACATGAGCCATTACTCCTCCTCAGGAAGGTTCTCCTTTTCGATCCGGTTCTTTATCAATCTTGTTGGTACCCATATTTTCTCTTTTCCTGTGGAAACAAAAGCAAAACCCCTGCCCCAACGAATCACATGCCCTGGCTTCCATTCTGAAGTTAGTACATCCTTAAAATAAACAGGTTGATTCAACTCAGAAGTTCTTTCTATTACCCAGTGTTTCTCTGCAGCTGAAGTCCTTTTCTCATCAGCATTAAGAAAGTTTAATGTCAACAAGGCACTATGTAATCTCTCCCTAGGTTTTTTCATACCACCTTTCTGTTTATGAAGCATCTCTTTCAAGGTGCAACGGGATCATTCCACAGCCGCTTGTCCAGTGGGGTTGTGTGGTATCCCAGTAATGTGCTTTATCTCATAATATCCAAAAATCTGCTTCATTTTCTGGGGAACATATGCTGGAGCATTGTCAGTCTTAATTTGATCAGGAATTCCCAATATGGCCATGGCTTCCAGAAGATGAGTGAGTACAGAATTAGCATTTTCAGAACTCAGGGTGGTAGCCCACTGCATTCCTGAGTAAGTGTCAATGGTGTGATGAACATATTTCATCTTACCAAATTCTGGGAAGTGAAACAGGTCCATCTGCCAAATCTCATTGCTCCTAGTACCCTTAGGATTACTCCCAGCGGGCAAGGATGGTTGATTGTAAAGGGAACACTTGTCACACTTGCGCAAAATTTCCTTGGCTTGATGCCAAGTGATGGGAAAACTCTTCTTCAATCCCTTGCTATTGACATGATGCTTCTTGTGAAATTCTGAGGCTTCTACCACATTC